>CP092863.1:183175832-183364376 GCA_030710605.1 Cordylochernes scorpioides | reverse complement strand
AAGGGTCAAGAGAGGTTACGTAAAAAATTCGGTTAAACATTTGATACAGTGGTTTAGGACTTTTATCGATAAACAAGCAGATATAATTTTTCATTTTTATATTATCTAAATACTGAATTGATGCTTATTTTACTCTTCTTCTCACCAAAACTACTAAATCCATCATTAAAAAATTTCACATGAAGGTAACTAAAAGATCTAATGTAGTTTTAACATATAGAATATTAAAAAGAAAAAAAAAACTATAATATCATATGATAATAAATCTGTAACAAATTTTCTGTAGTTCTACTTTTTGTTATCACGGCAGCACTGGCAAGGCTAATATAATAAATTTGATTATCCACTATTTTTTGCATAATGTTTTTTTCTTTTTTTTTTTTAAGTAAACTGATTAAGCATTCTAACAATACAAGGCTGAAATACACCTGGGTCCATAGATGTGGCAGGTGGGAGGGAGAGAGAAAGAGAGACCAAAGCAACCATCTTTACTTTACTATACATAGAAATGTGGCAGACTAGCTGCCATCTGTGCTGGCATCATCCTCCTCCACTTCATCTTCTTGTACCTGTCGCACCCACCACCACCTCTTAGCATACACTACCTCTAATACCACATGATGACTTAAATCTATCTATTCCTGTAAAGATTGTTTGCTGGTTGGAAGTTTCTCATAAGAAGCCATTGAGTCTATTGATGTCAGAGGTAAGAGAATTAGGTGCCATACATGTTTAAAACTAGGGATATCGAAAGAAGAAATTGACACACAGATATATAGAAGCACTAGCGGATGTGTACCCGGCTTCGCCCGGGTTTTATCTGAGTGGAAGTTTGCCTAACGAATATTATTGATAATAATTATCCGGAAAACACAGAATATTATGATAATAATATTCATTACATTATATATTTATATAATATATGAAAAATATTTTTCGAGCAAACATATCCACTCTCTCTACTGAATAGATTTTTAAAAAGATACATATAAATAAAAATATATAGAGATATACTACATGATCTTAGCCAAAAGGCTGAGAAACAATATTTTATATATAGAGATGACCTGGCTTCATGTGTCTTCTGCTCGAGTGAATGTTCGCTGGTAGAATTTTGTTCCTGCCTACTAAAAATTATTATCTGGCTTCGCCCGTGGTCTGCTTTAGTGAATATTCCCCTAAAGAATTTTGTTTATGTCAATCAAGCATGATACAGCAATATTGTCATCATCATTTCTGACTGAAAAAATATTGTTGCTTAGTACTTGGTTAATTATAATTTTTCTTGGTTAAAAGTGCGACAAAAAACTTCCAGATTTAACTCTCTGACCTGTTCAAATTTCAGCGAGATTAGTTACATATTGAGGGTGTGCATAGCCGACAAACATATATATATATCTATGTTCTTGGCTTCGCCCAGTTTTTACCCGAGTACAAGTTTGCCTAATGAACATTTGTTAAAACGATTCAAGCAAACATCCAATCCCTACTGAATCTATACTTGTATATACTCTTGATAATTTGAAAAATTTTTCCCGGTCCCTTTAAAAATACTCGATAAGTTGAATAAAATCAATATTAATTGGTCCACTCGGTAATTTGAAGTTGAAGGAATAGTATCTTGCCACAAACAAACATTTGTAAATAACTGTATTTAGCGAATGTACCCGGCTTCGCCCGGTTTTTACCAGAGTAATAGTTTGCCTAACGAACATTTGTTAAAACGATTCTAGAAAACATCCAATCCACCTATATATAGATTTATAAATAAATATAAATATTGTTATATTGTTGCATCATGATTAATGCGCCTATTTTTAAAATTATTTATAATATTATTTTTAATATATTTAAAATGTAAATTATAAATTTAGTTATTTTTATAAAACAGATTATTAATATAAAATATTATGTACTATAAAACATTTGTATTTTGATACACTAAATACCCTACATGCTTTAAACTTTGATGTGGTAAATAAAGAGAGATTCTAGGTGCTACCTAAATTTATAGTTGTCTTATTATTGACTGGTTTAACCTTGTAAGATGGTTGAGACACGTTCTGGAAAGATGCAAGACACGTCTGAGGAGAGACTCAAGACTGAAGAATCTGCCAAACCGCAGCCCAGTGCAACAATTGGTAGAGATGCAAGTGCCGACCCAGTTGTTTTGAACCCCAACATAGACATCCCCAAATATGATGGAACAGAAGACCCTCGCCCATGGATTGAGTCCCTTGAAGAAATTGGCTTCCTGTACCACTGGGCAGAATATATTATTTCTCGCTATGCAGCCATGAACATGATTGGTAGCGCCAAAACCTGGCTGGACCTACACAAGATAAGTTTTACCAGCTGGGAACATTTCAAGAGCCGCCTAATTCAGGATTTTGGCTCAGACGCCAACAAAGAAGAATTGAAGATGAGGCTGAACAGAATGCAGCAGTGGAATGAACCTGCAATCAGGTTTGCAGAGGATATCCTGGTATTGTGCAACAAGGTCGACCCCCAAATGGAAGAAGAGAATAAAATAAATTGGGTTATTGGAGGGTTAAAGAAAGAATACTCTTTTGCCCTCTACTTAAACCCTCCTAAGAATACCAACGAACTCCTACGGTTGTGTAAAAAGATGGATTTGTTTGAAAATAATTATCAAGAACGTATAGAAAAATCAAAGGTTCTATATAATGGACCACGCCCTCCTCGTTCCCACCATCAAGAGCAATGGAAGAACGCTCCATCGTTCAGAAGACCAGACCAGAACACCTCCAAGCCCCAGGCCCCCGCTCCGAGGTACTACCAGAACACCCCCAAGCCCCAGGCCCCCGCTCCGAGGTACTACCAGAACAAGCCGCTGCCCCAGGTATCTGCCCCTAGACGATTTTACACTCCCATTCCTGAGCCAAAACCGGTCTACCCAAGGAAAACCTACAATAAGAGTCCAGATTCAAACAGGAATAGGACAGAAGACGGGAGACCAATATGTTTCAAGTGTAACAAGCCAGGACACGTAGCGCGGTATTGCAGAGTCAAGTTTGTGAGGATCGTAGAAGAGGACCTCTCAGTTTCCCAAGACAAGAGCCAAGAAAATCTTCAAATGGACGAAAGAAAAGATTATACACGGCCTCGCCTCTATGCGGATGTTTGTAATGACACACAAATGAATATTCCTACACGGAATAGATATTCCGTGTTGGAAGATTTAAACTAAGTGTCGCGCCTGATTCCTTCAATCAAAGCAAGTCGACCATAAATGGAATAAGAAAGTTGGACCCTAAGTACAAAATTAATATTAATGTGGACAAGATAGGGTTATGCGAAGCTTTGATTGATACAGGCGCCGATCTTTCAGTGGTCGACCTAAGAACAGCACTTTTTGCTGGCCGTGAAATAAATAGTCTCACTAAAACGTGTTCAGGACCCGATGGAAAAAAATTAGATATGGTAGGTAGCATTATTTTAGATTTAAAAATTGATGACACTGAATTATCCCACGAATTTGTAGTAATGGACGCGCATCTACGAACTCTTATTCTGGGACGAGATTTCCTTAAAAAAATGAATGCTAAAATTGATTGTAAACGAGAAACAATAAAATATAATTTGATGAGTAATCATGACGTAAACAATTATGATCTAAAAAAAATAAAGAGCACTACAGATACCGTTATACCTAAACTATCTATTAAATTGATTAGGGCCTCAATAGAAGCAGAGGATGGCGAATATGTCATCGAAGAGAACAACAGAATGACTCAAACAAATGGTCTTCGATTGGCAAGAAGTTTGCTTACTGTCACGGATAAGAAAACCCATATCTGGATAACGAACCCTTATCCTCGACCTTTAAAAATCATGAAAGACCAAACATTGGCTTATGGAAGTCTTCCTGCAGGGGTAAATTTTATAGAGAATAAAGAGAAGCAGAATGAAAATGACGAAATACAATTTCAAATAAACAAAAATTTATCATTTAAAGAACAAGAGAGGTTAAAACAAATTTTGGCCAAGTATACTGATTTGTTCTCATCGAGGTTAGGTAGGACCAGTTTGGCAAAACATCAGATTCATACAGAAGACGCAAAACCAATAAAGCACAAGCCTTACCGGGTGAGCGCTAAGGAACGAACCATCATAAAGGATCAAATAGACGAGATGCTCGAAGAAGGAATAATTAGACAATCTTCAAGTCCCTGGTCCTTTCCCGTTATATTGGTCAAAAAACGAGATGGCAAATACAGATTTTGTGTGGACTACAGGAAATTAAATGAAGTAACAGTGAAGGATGTTTATCCAATCCCAAGAATTGATGATGTAATGGATACTCTCCAAGGATCCAAGTACTTCTCAGCAATAGATCTCAAATCGGGATATTGGCAAGTCGAAATTGAAGAGAGAGACAAAGAGAAGACGGCTTTCACTACTGCACATGGGTTATATGAATTCAACGTAATGCCCTTCGGTCTATGCAACGCCCCTGCTACTTTTGAGAGGAACATGGACAATGTCCTCGGAAATCTGAGATGGCAGATTTGCCTTTGCTACCTGGACGATGTAATTATATACAGCTCGGACTTTCCAACCCACATTAAAAGACTTGAAGCTGTCCTCAGATGCTTCAGCGAATCTAATTTAAAACTGAACGCCAAGAAATGCAGATTTGCTTTCGAGGAACTTGAGATCCTTGGACATATAACCAACCAAGAGGGTATAAAACCTGCCGAATATAATATCAAAGCCGTTAGATATTTTCCTCAGCCCAAGAAGGCCAAAGAAGTGCAATCATTCCTAGGAATGTGCTCATATTATAGAAAATTTATTAAAGATTTCTCATTAATCGCTGACCCATTGACCAGTCTCATCAGAAAAAATGTGCAATTTATCTGGACAGGAAAACAGGAGGAAGCGTTCCAAAACCTTAAAAAAGCTCTTATGAATCCGCCAATTTTAGGTCACTTTGATCCAAATGCAGCCACCTGCATTCACACAGATGCCTCTAACATCGGCTTAGGCGCAACACTAATTCAAAATATCGGTGGCGAAGAGAAGGTAATATCATATTTGAGCCGAACCCTAAGTAAACCTGAGCAAAATTATTCAACCACCGAAAAGGAATGTTTAGCTGTAGTGTGGTCGATATCAAAATTACGGCCCTATTTATATGGAAGGCACTTTAAAATCGTAACTGATCATCACGCACTATGCTGGCTTAAGAATTTAAAAGATCCGACCGGGCGATTAGCACGATGGGCACTGAAGATTCAGGAATATAATTTCGAAATTATACACAAATCGGGAAAAAAACATCTGGACGCTGATGGTCTATCTAGAGGACCCTTACCAGAAAACGAATGGGATGAGGATTATGAAAGACTATTTTTGAATCAAATAATAGACGAAAAGGATGATTTTATTGAGAATATTAAGGAGAACCTTAGTGGAAACAAGCGTTCAATTACACAGAACTTTAAAGAAGAAAATGGGTGTCTCTACAAGAAAAATCCAAATCCTGAAGGTAGAGAATGGTTGCTGGTAATGCCAAAGAAGAGAAGGAAAGAAATCATGAGTGAATACCACAACCATATGCTGAATGGCCATCTGGGCGTCGCCAGAACCACATACCGATTGAAGAATAAATACTATTGGCCTTCCATGCTGAAAGATGTTTCCGAATTTGTAAAGACGTGCCATCTTTGCCAAAGTCGGAAAGGTTCAAATCAGTTGCCATCTGGACTTCTACAACCTATTCCCCCAGCTAACTACCCTTTTGAAAGAATCGGAATTGACTTTGTTGGCCCCTTGCCATCAACGAAAAGAAGAAGGAAATGGATCATTGTGTTGACGGATTATTATACCAAGTATGCTGAAACAAAGGCAGTACCAGAAGCGACAGTGAAAGAAGTCTCTACATTTTTAATCGAACATATATTTTTACGTCACGGGGCTCCAAGATTTCTTATCAGCGACAGAGGTTCACAATTCACTAGCAATTTGATGAAGGAGGTTATGAAAATGTGCAAAGTTAAACATTGCTTCACAACGAGCTACCACCCCCAGACTAACGGACTAACGGAACGGCTAAATAGAACTTTAATCAATATGATCAGCATGTATGTGAATACGGATCAGAAGAACTGGGACGAAATCCTTCCTTTTATCACCCACGCATATAATACCACAATTCAAGAAACCACAGGCTACTCTCCATTTTTCCTGTTGTTTGGGAGGGAACCCATGTCCCTCTTAGACGACGAGAAAATCACAACGGACAGTAACATGGACGATTACGACGAATATATAGAAAACTACTTAGATAAAATAGCAAGGACGAGACAGGTAGTCATTAACAACACAGAGAAGACTCAGGAAAGAATGAAAGGAAACTATGACAAAAAACACAACGAGAGAATCTATGAACCAGGACATTTAGTGGCAGTTTGGACACCAGTCAGGAAAATCGGAAAATGTGAAAAACTATTGAGAAAATATTTTGGGCCATATCGAATATTAAAGAAGCTGTCCAACGTAAATTACTTAATTGAGCCGAAAGATAATCCTGGCCAAGACCCATTGATTGTCCATGTCTCAAGACTCAAACCCTATTTTGAAAGAATTGATGAGGTCACTCACGAGGACGTGACGACCTCTGGAGAGGGGGAAGTGTTGCATCATGATTAATGCGCCTATTTTTAAAATTATTTATAATATTATTTTTAATATATTTAAAATGTAAATTATAAATTTAGTTATTTTTATAAAACAGATTATTAATATAAAATATTATGTACTATAAAACATTTGTATTTTGATACACTAAATACCCTACATGCTTTAAACTTTGATGTGGTAAATAAAGAGAGATTCTAGGTGCTACCTAAATTTATAGTTGTCTTATTATTGACTGGTTTAACCTTGTAAGATGGTTGAGACACGTTCTGGAAAGATGCAAGACACGTCTGAGGAGAGACTCAAGACTGAAGAATCTGCCTACCGCAGCCCAGTGCAACAATATGCATTTAAATATATTTTTGAAACGCATAATTTTTTTGAAAACATTTATTAAATTTTAAATAAGATATTTTCTTTATATATATATATATTAATATTGAAATGCCAAGTTATTTTACGTCATTGGAATATTATACACCTATCCCCCGATTTACACGGTACTTGTTTTACACGTTTTCGCTTTTACACGGTTTTCCAAATAAGTTTTTTTTTTTTTGTTTTTATTGCACTATATACAAAATGCTACTGTGATTGAACACATGTGCTGTGTACACATCTCACGAGGAATCCCGAGCTTATGTGCTGACTACATATTTTAACCTGTCAATGCATTTTATTTTTATTTCTGTGTACACCTATCCCCCAATTTACATGTTTTTCTCAGGAACGTATCTACCGTGTAAATCGGGGGATAGGTGTATTACTAAATCCTCAAATTAAATATTAAATTTATTATACTTGGAACACATTTTAGCATTTTTACAATTTATAAATGTAATTTCAACAGAAGCCGGGAGAGGCGCTACTTGCGAGCGAAAATAGAAAATTTGCAAATAAAATTGCAACGAATATTTATTTTAAATCAAATTCAAACCAGAAACCTTCCCAGTAGTATAGTAAATAACTTCCTCAAGTTTCAGGGCAATTGGATAATCTTACCTATTAAAAACATTCATCCTGTAAACTAACTAACAAACTACGTGTAAAATTATTAACCAATCAAATTCATTTATCGTCGTGACCAGTACGGCGCCAAGTGGTAAAAGGCTGGAACTAACGCTTTTTGGTTTTACATTTAAAAAAAAAGCACATTAACTTTTCAAATAGCCTATATGTTAAACGAAATCTTCAGCTACCTACATGCGAAATTTCATAATGATTGATTCTGTAGATTTTGCGCAACGCGATAACAAGCATCGATTTTGGTTTTCATTTTTATAGATATAAAGGATAGGGCGCCTCTCCCGTCAAAATAAACGTCAAAACCTGACGCCATCTATTGATTCTATGGATCGATTTCCTCCTGGAAAATTTTCCATCTACACAGATATATATTAAATCTTTAATTAAAAAGGCATATATTGGTTCAAAATATCATTTATTTTACAATATTTCAGTTGGCTGAACGCCAACCTTTATCAAGGTGTTATAACATTTTAAAGTGTGTCAACAACAAACTCAGCGCCACATAACGTCAACAGAATAAAGTTTTAAAAATATTTTGTTATATTCAATGGGGAGAAAAAATTTGATATATATATTTATATTATGGACAAAATAAATTTTGTAAAATATGGGTGTGAAAATTTTGAAAATTAACAATAACTCTATTTTATATTTAAAATTATTTGTACTATGTGTAAAAGGATTTTTGGTATAAAAATAAATAAAAATAACAAAATATATATAAAAGAAATGTTAAACTAAATTTTTTACCGAAAACACAAAGCGCAAAAAAAAAGTTTGAAAAGTTGGTTAAAATAAAATATTAAAATAAATTTAAATGTAAAATTGTGTAATTTGAAATAAAATATAAGTAAAATATTTTTTAAAATGATATCACACAAATAAAACATTGAAGACATTGAACTATCAATATATATATATAATAACAATATTAAAAATGGCATATCCTGACCAGGAGCACATGTGCTTTACAGAAGGCAGAGCGCCATCTGGTGGAACAGAAATCAACTAAACATTGATTTAGCCTGTTCCCTTATATTTGGCCAACCCAATTTCTTCATAAATCAAGAAAAGCCATCTACGAACGCATGGTCCTGGTCAGGATATGCCATTTTTAATATTGATTTCAACACCTGATCCTTTTATCTTTTATTTATTTTTTTCTTTCGTTTTTTTAATGTGCTAAGCGTTTTTACGCAAGTTTGGCCTTAAATACCCATTTCTTGGTTTTTCAGGAAGCTACTGGGACCAAAAATCTTTTTTGGTTGCAGTGGTTCAGCCTACTCCACGCTGACGAGTGCCAAAAGCGTGAAACGCGTTCGTGGATGGCTTTTCTTGATTTATCAAGAAATTGGGTTGGCAAAATATAAGGGAACAGGCTAAATCAATGTTTAGGTGTTTCTGTTCCACCAGATGGCGCTCTGCCTTCTGTAAAGCACATGTGCTCCTGGTCAGGATATGCCATTTTTAATATTGATTTCAACACCTGATCCTTTTATCTTTTATTTTTTCTTTCGTTTTTTAATATATAATAACATAATACATATATATAAAATAAGCGTGTGATTGTATTTGAAATAAACTTAAACAATGTTACATAAATTTAAAGAAAGATGTATAAAAGGAAAAATGCATTTTAAGCATTAAAACATTTTATGTGCTTCTAAATGTGTACCTCTCCCTATAAAATTAATTAAAATATAGACCTAAAATATCGGTAATTTGAAGTAATAAAATGAAATATTAAACTGTAAATATTTTATGACAATCTAAATTGCGAATACAGTGGTACCTCGACATACGAGCGCCCCAACATACGAGTTTTTCGAGATACGAGCCGACGAGCAAGTGATTTTTTTGCTTTTAGTTACGAGCGAAATTCGAGATACAAGAGTTCGGTTCAGTAGTGTTGAAAATATTAATCTGTGATTTTAAATGTTTCTTTTTGACCAGTACTTTTGTTTTGTTTTTGCTTTTCCTAAAATGTTTCTTTCTTCTTCTTCACTATTATTTGTTCTATATGCAAAGCTTTGTTTTTTGAGACTTGAATAAACAAATTCAAGTTTATTATATTTTTGTGTGCTTTTAAAGTTAAAACACAACAGGTAGTAACACGCAGTCGCGCCATCACGATCAGTTAGCAGCGTCCTTCCGCTGTGATAAGTTGTGTTTTGTGTTGCGGTATTCACTCCGTTGTCAGGCATGGTGAGGCAGCAAGTTCAGATATGAAGGCAGCTGAGGATTACATAAAAACATTTTCCGATCTAATAAAAGCCCAAGGATACATCTCTCAGCAAGTCTTCAATTGTGATGAGACAGGGCTGTTCTGGAAAAAGATGCCGAATAGAACATATATAACGGCAGAGGAGAAGATGATGCCAGGCCACAAACCTATGAAGGACAGATTGACTCTAGCACTGTGCGCCAATGCGAGTGGCGACTGCAAGATCAAGCCTCTGCTCGTGTACCATTCGGAAAACCCCAGAGCATTTAAATCACATAAGATTTTGAAAGAAAAACTGCAAGTTATGTGGAGGTCGAACCCGAAGGCAAAGACCAGTGAGGATATCTAATTTATTTCTTTACATTCTCTTTTTTGTTTTTGTACAATAAATATTTGATATTTATAAATACGTTTTTATTATTTAAAACCACGTAACAAAAATAACTGGGGTGACATTTTGGAGGTTGGAACGGATTAATGGTAGTTCAATTGTTTTGTATGGGGAAATTTGCTTTGAGATACGAGTAATTCAAGATACGAGCAAGGTTGCGGAATGAATTAAACTCGTATGTCGAGGTACCACTGTATATCTCTGGTAGTTCCAATTTTTCTATTTATACTGTCTTTGTCTTCTGCGGAGGTCATATAAACATATAATGACTGAGAATGAAAAATGAATATATCAGTGTCATGTGGTGCAGGTAGGGAGAACTTTCAACATTGATTGTCAAGCCAAATATTCATTGCACCTAGCTCATGCTCTGTATTTGTTGGAATCAGATGGGTGTAGTCATTATTTTGAGCTGTCCCAACCCAATGAAAACATCACTGGGAAACATTACCAACAACAATTGATGTAATTGACCCACGCATTGAAGCAAAATCTGCCAGAATACACTAGAAGAAAGGACAAAGTGATTTTCCAGTATGAAAATGCTCAACTACATGTTGCAAAGGTGGTCAGGGATAAGTCAGAAGCACTTTTACTAGAATGTCAAAATAAGTTTTAATTTTAAGCCCAAAAAAAATTCCTTTGAAATGAATGCATTCTTATAAAATAAAAGGATTTAAATTTCTCCTTTCCTTCTCCTATAAATGAGGCATCAAACTTACAGGCTGCCCCAGCTCCCGGAGCCTGTTCTTGTACTTGCAGATGAGGGCATCCTGGTCTGTCAGCATGACCAGCAGGTCCTCCTGCTCCCTCCGCAGCTCCGCCACAATCTCCAGCTGCTTCTGGAGCTCTTGTTCCGTCACTCCACTGTCACCCCCTCCTTGGGACCCCTGCAGCATACCATTCTTTCAACAACCAAGCTGGGTTTTACATTTTGTGGGCCAAATAAATGTTATCTAAACAAGGAATTGATTTCCAGGTTTATGTATTAAACATTTATACTATTTATAACTTTTAAAAAAAATTATTCTGTAATGATATTTTGTAGTGTGTGCTGTTCAAATGCTTTGAAAATGCACATACTATATTTTTTGTTCTGTAATTTTGTATATTTTAAATTTTGAAAAACCAGGAATTTATATCAAATCATGTGCTTAGAGCTTCAAAATTTAGTCCTTGAAGAAAGAAAGAAATGTACAGTTGAACCTTGCTGAAGTGAATCCCTAAATGAGACTGAACCTTTGGTTCACTATAAGGTTATTGGGCATTAGGCTTGTCATAATAGAAGGTTTGCTATATCCCTAGTTCATTTTAGCAAAGCTGTACTGTAATTTACAACCTTCTGCAGCGAAGTTTAATCTATTTCATGTATGATATTTATGTTTCAAAAGTGGCAGGGCCAAAAATAATCTCTATACAGAACATTTGTCTAAAAAAACTGCTCAAAATGTGGAAAAAAAATCCCATGATTTAATAAAGGGACAGAAGTCGTTATAGATGCATATATTAGAGATGTATATCAAAGCCAGTTTGTTCCAAGTGCACCCCTATAAAGTATTGATATGTGGGGCAACAAGAAGAATACTAGACTTGTATGTTTACCAAAAATATCTTTGAGATTACAGAAAAATACCTGGAATGGTGGTATAACTAAAGAGAACTAGAGATGGGTTTATGAGCTGGAAAAGAGACAGAAATTAGGGAAACTAGGAACAACCAATGGGAGTGTAACAGAGTAGTCAGTGGGGTGAAGGATACCTGTTGGTAGAGGGTCTGGGCTCCAGGCTCCTCTGAAGTGGGCATGGCCTGGGCACCACCTGGGGTTAGTCTCTCTGTGGGCCACTATCTCTCGTTTCCTACCAAAACTCTCAGATATTGAGCTTGATTTTAAAAAATTGGGGGGTACAATGTGGATCTCTGAAAAAATTAAAAAGTAGCTGAACAAGTAAACTACAAGTAGCATTTACAAGAGCATCTGGGTTGTCTGCTGGACAATGTGTCACATCTGACTGTGAAAACTAATTTAAAAAATGGGTTCTCAATGTCACACATCTGACCTTGTAAACTAATCAAAATGGGCTCTCAATCTCACATATCTGAACTTGTGAACTAATCAAAGTGGGTTCTCAATGTCACGTAGCTGATTTTGTAAATTAATCAAAGTGGGTTCTCAATGTCACATATCTGACTTTGTAAACTAATCAAAGTGGGTTCTCAATGTCACATATCTGACCTTGTAAACTAATCAAAGTGGGTTCTCAATGTCACATATCTGACTTTGTTGTTGTTGTTGTTTCAGTTCCCCTTGTGTAAAGATTACACGAATTCCACGAGTTCATGCTCCTCAAGCTGTTTTATGATAAGCAGCGGCCTCTCCCAAGGTCCTGTTTAGTGCATCTAATGCAAGCCAAAATGTGTTCTGGAACTGCAGGTGCCAAGCTACATTTTGGGCAAGTGGGGTAGATTTTGTTATTATTTTCTATCTTTAATGGCTTGAGATGGCCTGTTCTAAATCTTGTTAGTGTCGTTTGATGCTGTCTATTTCTGATGTTCAGAGCTCCACCTGGGTTCACTCCACTGTACCAACTGTGCCCGGCTTGTGGACCGAAAGGTCTGGGTAGCAATCTGCTCCAAGGGTGTACCAACTGTGTAGGGAAAGAAGCCCTGTCTTGGCACCAGCCTGTAGGCTGGGAGAAGGGCAGGTACGCCCACCCCCCACTCACCCTTGGGGATAGGGGAGTGGAGAGGCGACTCTGCGTGTCTCGTCCTCGCGTCTGGGTGCCACTGGCTGATCGCCAGTGTAAGCTGGCCATCTGCCCGTGGTAGCGCTGGCGCGAGGCGCCACGAGTCTCGAAACTCTTGGGTCTTTACTCTTTGTGTGCGCCATTGGGCGCATCCTTGCTGAACGCGCCATGGAAAACCAAGGAGTACACACAGTAGTACCACCCTCCCGCCTCCACGAGGTTCCCCGTGTCAACCTCGGAACCTCAGAGGTCCTTGATATGTCTGCAGATTCAGGGAGTACTGTGAACAAAGGGTACGAGGGCTAAAGGGAGGGGAGTCCTATTGGAGCGTAGGACGGGTTAACCAAGTCCGAACGGGAGGGCTCGGACAGCAACCTTGCCATGAACTCTCGGAGACGCCTGTGGGTTGATTGGTCATCCCCATGGAGCCAGACCATAATGGCGGGCGCGAGGGGCCAAACAATGGCCGCTCGGTGCATGGAGAATGCCTCATTCCTTTGGTACGGTGCCTTATAGCAGCAGAGGGCATGCTTCGCATGCCGGTTTATGGACCGAAAGGTCTGGGAGGCCATTGCTTCTTGGATGTACTTAGGTGGAATCCTCCAGTTCTTGTTTATTTTTGTTTTGGCTACTGTTTCTATTTCTTTAAAAGTAAATTTATTTTTCTGTGGCAAGGGTTCTTTTGTGCCTTTTTTCGCTAGCAAATCAGCAGCTTCATTGCCTTTAATGCCAACATGTGAGGGTATCCATTGAAGGTGAATTTTTGAGGTTTTTGAGAGTTTTTGGAGATAAAACAATTATGTTCCTGCTTACTCTGTCTCTAAGTTCTCCTGAGTGACTCAAGTGTTGTATGGTACTTCTACAATCAGTGAGAATCCAGATATCTTGATAATTAGTATTTCTGATGGATTTTAGGGCTTCATAGATGGCTATAAGTTCTGATCTGAAGACTGAGCAAAAATTTGGGTTTCTTCTGTTCATTTTCTCAATGCCATTTGTGGTTTTGATGAGACAGCCACTGCCAGTGTGTCCTAACTCATCTCTGCTACCATCAGTGTAGATAGTTAGAGCATTTTTAGGAATGTTATCAATTATTTCAAATGATAATTGTTTTGTGTATTCTGGATTTTGAAATTGTTTATTGGTGGGTTCATTTAAAGTGGCATTAAAAATAACATTTTGTAGTGGTTCGCATGGAGATATTTTTTTTGCTAAATAATTTTTTTCCACTTTATATTTTAAAAATCCATTTCTTTTGGCTAGGTGGATAGGGCCTTCTTTTTTGAGTCTTATATTGGATTCTCAATTAAGTATGTAATTGGAAGTTCTGTGTTTGTTTCCATAATTCTTGATTTTGCTTATATATTTTGGCAGATTGTAGCTTCTTCTATCTATCAAGGGCATAATGCTGCCTCGTAAAGTACAATATCATTAGGGCAGGTATTTCGAAGACCTGTAATAATTCTAGCTGCACTTAGTTGTTCTCTTTCCAGTGATTTTAGATTTGTTTCAGATGCTGTACCATAGATTTGATATCCATATTCCAGGATAGGTCTAATTAGAGATGTGTAAGTTAATTTAAGTGTGGATCTGACTTTGTACTTGAAGTGGGTTCTTAATGTCACATAGATGATTTTGTAAACTAATCAAAATGGGCTCTCAATGTCACATATCTGAACTTGTAAACTAATCAAAGTGGGTTCTCAATGTCACATATCTGAACTTGTAAACTAATCAAAGTGGGTTCTCAATGTCACACATCTGACTTTGTACTTAAAGTGATTCTCAATGTCACATAGCTGACCTTGTAAACTATTCAAAGTGGGTTCTCAATGTCACATAGCTGACCTTGTAAACTAATCAAAATGGGTCCTCAATGTCACACATCTGACCTTGTACTTAAAGTGGTTCTCAATGTCACACATCTGACCTTGTAAACTAATCAAAGTGGGTTCTCAATGTCACATAGCTGACCTTGTAAACTAATCAAAGTGGGTTTTCAATGTCACACATCTGACCTTGAAAATTAATAAAAATGGGTTCTCAATGTGGTTCTATTTTCCAGATATCTAAATATCTCTGAAAATCCTCTTCTTTCAGGTTTCTCAAAATATTCTTTATATTTGCCTTTATTTCAGTTATTGAGCCAATTTGAGGCCCTTTTGCAACTTAAAAAAAAAATATTTTTTTTTAACAAATTAGTTAAGCCTCTTTAATTTATCACTCCAAGGGATAGCCATTCTTTAGACACTTCTTCCAACATCCCTGTTCAACCCCTCCAAAAATAGGAATTGTTAAGGCCTCCAAAATAAGCCTCCATCTCTGTGATTTCTTCCTCATATGAAACAATTTCTTTCCCACTTGCCATTTTGTCATGTATTGGAAAAATAAGAAATCAGGTTGGGCAGTGCAATAACACTTTATAATGCCATTTATGCAGTTTGGAGGCAACAACTCCAGATGAATGTGCTGGTGCACATTATGGTGAAAAAGCACTTTTTTCTTTGCTAAGTGAGGGCCATAATATTTTCAATTTCTTCTCGAAGTGATCGAATAATTCAATGCAGTATTGTAGAATGATAGCTTTTCCTTTCTTTTAGAAGTCTATGATTGATGATGCCTTTCATATCTCAAAAATGGTCATCATAACTTTTCCGGCAGAAGAGAGCATGTTCACCTTCTTTGGTGCAAATTCCTCTGAAGTAAGTCATTGTTTAGATTGTTACTTGGCTTCCTGGGTTATAATACAATATCCTGATCTCATTGATGGCCACACTTTGAGGTAAAAAATATCCTTTGGACCTTGCTTAAATTGATCACAGCTTTGAAAGTCGAATCAACTTGTCCACCACGAAAGATTGTGATGCACACAAAGTCGATAACACTTTCCATATATCCAACCTTTAATATATAAAATATTACATACAGTTCCTGTTGACACACCTATGGCCTCTGCTAATTTACGCACTTTCAGTTGTTGATCTGAGAAAAACATGTCTTGGACTTTTTCTGTGATTTCCTCAATAACAGTAACCTGCTGAGGAAACCTCATGAAATACTGAGGTTCTACTTCTTTTAAATTCTTTAAACCAATATCTACTATAGTCATCTGCATCCCAAACTTTATTTCTTCACATGTTTTCCCATCCAAAAGTTAAATCACTGATACTGCACCTTCTTCATTCTATTCTAAAAGTAGGATGACTAATTAAAAAATGGCTGCCAAATCAAAACAATTCCATGAAGCAGAGTAGTAAATTTTTCACATGTACTTTTAAAGAATGCCAGGGCATAGTGGTAACTCGCTTTACCAATGCCCACTATCTCTTACTTATTGTACTACCCTTGTCAATGTAATTTTACCTGTGGCTTGCTAGAATCACAAAGTCAATTAATTCCCAACTCACAGGCTGCTGCTGTTGTTGTGCCAGACACTGCTCTAAGGTCTCCTTGTCACGCCGCAAGGCCTCCAGCTCTTGCCGCAGTAGCGCCACCTTGGCGTCATCTGTGGCAGCCACACTGGTGGACACTGAGTCCTTGGCTCGCAGCAGTGCCATCTGGTCCCGCAACTGCTGCACTTGTGCACTCAGCTCCTGGCACTGGGCAGTGGCCTGCTCCAGCTGGGCCGTTCTCTGTGCCAGGTCCTTCTGGGCGGCATGGAGCTGCTGGTCCTGCCATTGGCCACATTATTATCCTCCCCATTATGTTCTCTGCTGATAGATGCACACATTTCCTTTGTAAAAATGTTTAGAACAAAAAGTGACAAAACCAATTTCAGGGATATTATAAACAATTTACCTACAAAATTTGATGGGTTTTAGAATAGTACACATGTCCTTGGGATTATCAATTAGCCGAAACAATGTTATGCCAATAATAATACTTACAACAAACTCATAATAATTTTTTTTCAAGAAGTAAGCAATAAGAAATAGCAAGTAGTATATAAGACGAAATATAGAAGTCTATATATTAAATGGAAAAAAAAAGGGGGGGGGGGATATATCAGAGAGATTACACACCTAAACTGTGAACCTAGCCTAATAATCTGACTCTAACCTAATCTATTCTGAAAAATTAACCCAAAAATGAAATCTTTTTACCCAGCATCTCCATCATTAAGCCAAAAATGTCAGAAGCTCCAGTGTTCAGATTTGGCCAAATCTCTCTAGAACTCCTAAAAGAAGAGTGTACTAGAAGTATATATAAAAGATAGAAAGAATATAAGAAGTAAAATTATACAAAAAGAGCCTACTGAGCAAGAGCATGTGCCTCTTACAAAGCACAGAGTGCCAGTAATAAAAAAATTATTTCTACCATTACACCCAAGGTCAGTATAGCATCAATGACATTGCCTACAAATCTCTCGCCATCCACAAAGTCTGAGATTTCTAAGCAGATCAGATAAATTTGATTCAAGATTAGGGCAACCAATTTGGGCAATTTTTATATTTTATTAAGTTTGAGCTTATAAATGATTTTGGCATTTTCTCTTTTCCCTAAAAAAGATAAATCAATTTCTCAGATGTATTTAAAATCTCTATACTAAATTTAAGAATATATATAAATATGTTGTAATATATTCCAATATATACCTATATCCCCATGTGTTGTAGTTATAATGTAATTGCCAAGGTAACAAATAAAATTTCGAGTGAGTGACAGTCGGCGCCAGTAGGAGGAAAGAGGTCCGAAAAACAAGTCGTGCCCCAAGGGTGTGCCCCTTTCTTACTCAAACAGATTAGTCCGCTTTGAGACACGAGGATGGACAGACCCCTCTAGACAGATCTCCCCTGACCGGTGTCGGCTACACTCACTCTCTCGCCATCTCTATGGTGACATCCAACATGCCTCGTCCTTTTGTGTAATCCCAATTCCACGCCTGAACCCACTCTAATCATTGTGGCCACCATGACTGCAACCAACATGCCACACTATATTCATCCAACAGGAACACAACAATCTACATTACTACATATATATATTATTATCTGCCAATATGAAAAAAATTGTGATATAATTAATATATATTTTTAAAATAAATTTTAATCTAAAAATAAACCTGTTAACTAAAGCAGTGAAGTTAAGAAAACACCTCAATTTATTCTCTGATATTGCTGAGCAATGAAAATGTAAAAGCGTCAGATTATTATTATTATTTTAACTAGAAATAAGGTTTGGAAATAGGCATCTCCTGATCTCCATATCCACCTGATCCCAATACAATTTCAGCTTTGTACTATTTTCACTTAAAAATGAGTTTGTAAATGAATTTAGGAGTTGAATAAACTAGTTTCTAGCATTTTGCAACAGCAAAAAAAAAAAAAATCCCTAGACATTATTCCCAATGTCCTGCTACAACACCTACCTGTTCTCTGATGAGGCTCTTGTAGCGTTCCAGATGGGCATGCTGTTCAGGGGAGAGCTGGTCCTCCACGGGGCCATTGGTCATGGGCTGGACAGCCTTGATGATGGTGGCTGCCACAGCCAGAGTTCAGCACAAACAGACAGACAGACAGGGTGAGGTGTCCCTACCTTCTAGGGAGCGGTAGAGCTTGGCAAATTCATGGTCCAGGAGCACCTCACTGGGTTGTTTGTGGCGCAACTGCGGACCCTGCAGCACTCGGCTGTAGCTCTCATGCTTGGAGACCAGTCCCAGCTTGCGGGTAAAGGTGTCCAGGCTGATCCTCTTCTCCACCAGCTGGCAGAGGTCCGACCTGCACCAGCCAGTCAGTGTGTCTGTGTGCTGTGTCTGAGTGCTCCCCACCTGGTGAAGCTGGGCTGGGAGTCATTGTTGAACTCAATGCAGATTCCCAGCAGGAAGGCACACACCCCCTGGACCAGCCCCTCGTTCTCATCCCCCTCCGCCAGGGTCACCTGGGATGTGAGCTGGAGAGGAAGAGGTCAAGAATCACATGTGTGACTCAATTATTACAAAAATGTATTCGGCCTAACAACGGAGGCAAAATACAAACTTCAATGTTTCCTTACTCAAGTCATTCCAACTCTACGTGCACTAAAAAGACCTTATGTAGGTTGGGAAGTAGCAGACCAGGGAGTCCATCCATAAATATATAACATCATATAAAAATACAATAGTTTCCTCAGTGCAGTAGGAAATGTTGATAGAATTGTTTTTGAATTTAATAAAGGCTAACATGTTTACTAAGTTTTGTTTAGTTTGCTATTTTTTATCATTTAAAAACAAGTACAGCAAAACCATGATATAACAACCTCTTTTATAACAAAAACACTTGGTTCTAATTCTAAAGTTAAAATTGTTTCACTATAGTGTGTTATGGCAACATGAAAATTTTTGTGTTGTTATAATGAGGTTTGACTATATACCAAATTGCTGTTATAACAGAGTTCTACTGTAATAAGTAAAATGCCTCAATAGAAGCACTTTCTCTCCACTGAGGGCAGCAAGGATACAAAGGGCACGTTGGTGGGAGAGGCTGCCAGGAAGCAGGCCACAGCTGCGGGGCAGTGGGCCAGCCAGCAGCACAGCAGCATGAGCAGCCCCAACCTGGCCTGGAGGGGGGCCGGGCGGTGCAGGGCTGAGGCACAGTGGGGCAGCAGGGACACCGGTGGCAGGCCGGCCTGCCCCACTGCTAGCTGCACCCGCAGTAGCTGCTCCCGCTGAGCCACATTGTCTGTCAGGCTGTGGGCCAGAGCCACAGCTGCACTCCAGGCTGCCAGAGCATCTGGGCTGAATAACCCTCCACACAGGAGCTGGCCCATCGTCACCCCACTCTGCCCAACTGTCACAGCCTTCATTAGTTTTTCATCAGTTCATCCTAGAATATGTTCCTGAGATACATTAGAATATTTCAACCTCCTGGAGGTCATTGGGGCTGGGTTAGTTCAGTTAGTGTCTCATGCTACAAAGGTGGTCACTTTCCCCAATCCTCTACCTAGGTCAGTTAGTGTATGTGAATTAGTGGCATTTATAGAGGAAGCTCAAGTACACAGAGAGTCAAATCCTTTTTACTTCTCTCACATAGCACAACACGAGGCTCTAAGAGTAAAACCTCTCCTAATTGACCCAACTCCAATCAGTCTCTCCAGGACAAACCTGGGGATATTCTAATGTATGGAGAGAGAGAATTCAGGAACATATATAGAACTAAAGTTTCAATTGTTTTAACTGTGGTTATAACAACCTAAAATTTTGGTGACAGGTGATGTTATAGCAAGGTTAGACTGTATATGGAATGGAGTAAGAAAATTATTCCTCTTTGTTTTTAGAGAAAACTAAAAAGAATTCATCCTCTCAGCTGTGTACATGAACTTCCTCCATAAGTGCCACACATTTATTGAGGACATTAAATCTAAAAATAGGCTAGAGGTAAGTATAGCTGGTATTTTCCAAATTAACAAGTTTCATTTAAAATTGAAACTAATTTAAGTCACATTTCATCATAATACTCTAAATTTTTTAAAAGGTAATATACATTAAAAAGATTCCATCCTTGATAACCCTAGCTATGAATGTGAAAGGTCTTCATCAATCGAAGATAAGAACACCATTAAGATAAGCTACCACTGAATGATGTAGTCATGACACAGGCAAGAGGTCTTCTAGTTACAGACATTAGAAGTCATAATTGGAATGGAACTTGTAAGAGACACTTGGCAAATACATCAAGATGTAACAATTACAAGGTAAGAGATCCAAATAAATAATTTATACATTGTTTTTGAATTTTGTTACCTTGTGATTTTTATCTATAAATCCAAGTTGTAATTTATTCCACTCAAGATGTAATAATATAGAATCAAATAAAATATGTGATATAAATACATCGTCACTTTTCAAGACAGTTTTGTCAATTGTGGCCACGACATATCTGAGACCACGTTAGGACAATAAGTTGTAATGTCTAATATAGCCTGTTAACACATTTTTATTGAATAATTAGCTTAGTCGTATATGATGTAAGGAATTATATTTTTACACTCTTACTACACTGCTAAACCTATGTAGGTGAGACCGGTAGGACCATCGCCATTAGAATGTCCGAGCACACACGCAACATCACCAACCGAGATCCCCGTTCCCTCATTTTTCAACACATTGCATCTTCTGGCCATTCCTTTGACACTGCTAACCCAACCATTCACTACAGAAATATCTCCAACTACACCAAAGATTATTTCTGGAATCCATTGTTTCCTCCAAGCTACACAGCATAAATAGAAAAATAGACATTCCCGCAATCTACACAAACTTCATCTTCAACTGAATTTTTCAGATTCTACCTCTGGTATATTAATAACCCCCCTTCCACCACCTCAGTCACACCGGTCAAAAACGGTTTTTCTCTCACTAATCATTCATAGATGGCAGTCCATAGCATAGTCATTAACCACACAAATTTACCCGTAATAGTTACTTAGATATATTTAATTATGTAATATCATTGTAATAATTTTTCTAACTCTCTAATTTTTCAAATATTAACACAATTTTAATTCATTCAAATCCAGACGCGCGAGTAGTCTCACGCGAGCGTGTATATATATCTTATTTTGTTTTTGTTTTCTATGGTTAGCTGTTATATATTTTAATTGTTTAATTCTCAGTTGCTTAGTTACCTTAATTTACCTTTAATTTTTGTTTTTTATTTTTATTTTACCTGTAGAAGGGCATTGCCCGAAAGCTTGTAATGTTTTACAATTAAAAGAAACTCATCTTCTGAAACTTCTTACTTGACATATCTTACTGGAAGAGTCTTTGACCTTTAACTGCTAAACCTGTATGAGATATACTAAACAGGACCTTAGGAAGAGGCTACTGCTATCATTAAACAGCTTGAGAGCATGGACTCATGGAATTTGTGTAATCTTTACATTAGAGGATAAGAAACAACAACAATATCCCTGTACAAACTTACTCCTCTATTTAAAAATTTTCACTTTTTTTATATATTATAAAAAATGCTTTTTTTTTTTTAATGATGAAAAATACTTCTGCGCACACCTTTCTGTGAAGATAAAAAATCTGATGAGATTTGCCCATCAGTGGTGATTTTTTATATAGTCTTCATTTCTAAAGGAAGGCACGTATTGGGGATTATCTATGGATTCTAGGACTGTATTTACATATAACTTCAGAACTGTATATGTGGGGCCAAGTGTTAAAAGTGCTCTCATGAGGAACAGGAAACAACTCTCCAAGAGATGTTTTCCACTCGAGCAAGGAGGAGAATACAGAGTACTTGCCATCTGCTGCAGAAGGCAGCAAGGTCTGCACCACCTGGGCCTGCCCCAGCTCGTTGCGGTACAGAAAACACTGGAAGCAGTACAGCACGGCCTGGCGCAGTACAAACGGCTGCTTCTCACTGACCATGGAGGTGAGGAGCATCAGCAGGACTGGCCTGGGGAACACACAGTGACATATACCTCCTCCCTATAATAACAGCCTCTTAGTTCTAATATTATAATTCTAAAGTCCCAAGCTCCAATTATTTTAATATTGGTTTATAGAAACAACATGACAAATTGGTTATAGTGGTGGCCCATATGGAAGTGACTTGTTAAAGCACCTGGGAGGTTTGGTGGAGGCACTGATGGAGGCCAGGTACTCCTGGTTGTGATGGTGACCACGGACCACCTCCGCTACTGTGTTCACCGTCTGCACACACACACTGGCTCCTTCCAGTTGGGAAAGGACAAGAAATTTTATAAGTCCATATCATATATATATATATATTGGGTTGGCCAAATATCACGGAGCAAGCTAAATAAACATTTAGTTTATTTTTGCTCCACTAGATGGCGCTCTGCCATCTAAAAAGCACATGTGCTCGTGGTCAGGAGATGCCTTCTTTATTTTTAACTAGCGGATGTACGAATGTATGTATGTGTAATGAATGTATGAATGTATGTGTGTGTGTGTCTGTCCTTTATGCCTGACCAAACCACTCATTGGAACGCCATGAAACTTTGGGAAATTATTTAGTATAGTACTGGGAAGGTTTCTGAAAAATAATTTCTTGAATATCTTGAATATCCTTAGAGTTATTTGCAGATTTGTAGATTTAACTCGCAAGCAGCGCCACCATTGCGACGGAGATAGGCTTAGGCAGAAAGTCTGCTCCACGCCTCATGACCTTGGGTCTTTCAGGGCTAATATATTAAGTAAAATTAATTCAAATATTAGTGCTTTATAATGGCTATCTCCTTGAGGTTACCGATTTAAAAGTTTATTTTCTAATTTTAGATTGTATAAGAAAAACATATTTTATTTTAAGTATTGTACTCTTTTTTAAAAAGTTTAAATAATTGTGCAAGACGATATATACGATATATAAAAATCAAATGAAATAATGAGTATCGTTTAAATATAAAATTCGAATAAATATAAATGCGATACTAAAAATTAAATAACTTATATAGAAGCTTTTGCATAGTTTCGTCCTGTTTTATTTATTTTTTTATTTATTGTTACAAAAGCACGAAGTCCAAAGGACTATTGTGCTGTGCTGGTATTATTTACATATATATGATTAATTATTTACACGATGGATTAGTATTGTTTTGTAAATTATTGTACAAATAGTTCTAAACTTAACAAAGTTCTCATAAGATAGAGTATATACACAAAGAGAATTTGGTAATGTTTCAAAGTATCTACATACAATTTGATTAGTCAGAGGGCAAGATAAAAGAAGATGCTCTGGTGATTCAACATCTAAGCGGCATTCACATGTTGGATCATTGATAGCATTCAGTTTGAATAGGAAACTTAAGAAGGGTCCTTTGCCAGTTAAGAATAAAGTAGTGAATTTATCAGAAGAAATGAAATTTGGGACAGCAATTGGAAAGAATTTCTTGAACAGTTCATTAGATTGAGAAAGATAAAATTTAAATTTTAGATCCAGATATAGTTTGTTTAATTCTTTTTGAAGGGGTTTTTTGAGTGTTCGATCTGTGAGAGAATTTGTCATATTATACTTTGTTTGTAATAATTCAAGATAATCGGACGGTAAAGGGGTTTTCGCTAGTATATGTGTGATATAAGAAGATGAAGTCCTATAAGCATGAATGCATCTAATAAGAATTTGATATTGTATAGAATTCAACTTGGATCTTTTTGCTGCAGTGATAAAAGGAAACCAAATATTTGATGCATAGCTTATTGTAGAGCGTATCATAGCTTTATATAAGATCAATCTACGTCGAGTATCAATGCCCCAAGTACGTGCACATAATGAGAATAATATATTCTTAAGTTTCGTAGCTTTCATAATTATATTGTCAACATGTGTTCCAAAATTAATCTTATTCCTTTGTCTATGATTTTTAAAAATAACTCCCAAAATTTTAACAGTTTCTGATGGTTGAATTATTTTTCCATCAAAATTAATGGGCAATTTTTCATAGTTATGTAGATAGAGTATACCTGTTTTGTTTGGACTTAGTGAATGTTTTACCTTTTCACACCAGGCTTTGATTTTTATTAAACATTTGGTAATATTATACTGAAGATCATAGATGTAGTTTCGTCCTGTAAGCATACCAACTTGATAAAAGTTTCCTGTTTTCCTTTGAAGTTGCTTGATACGAACTTCTATTAATTTTTGAATTAGTAGAAATTAGATGATAACCATAGGTCATAGCCATTCAAAAGTTGGTTTAGGTCGTCAATCCTTTACGAACAAATGGAAATATCCATGCTGGCGCTCTCTCCGCAGATTTTTAAAATGATATCCAGTGTCGTTTTTTAAATTTTTTTAATTTTTTTTTTATAATTTGAGAGCTACCCCTCGCTTGAAGCAAATCCTTTAATCCCAAGAGACTGTGCGAAAGACTTGAACATGAAACCGCCGACGGAACGTTTTGTCCTCTACACTGACGAATCCACTTAACCAAGCTCTGATCTCCGCCCGTAGAGCGTGGGAATTTTGCGCACAAGTCAAAGTTAGTTATCATTTATCGACACGGCAATTTATTTGAGACAAGAATAATGATACAATTCCAAGGCAAAGATATTATTCCTTTAACTTCCAATTACAGAGGGAACCAATTAATATTGATTTTATTCAACTTATCGAGTATTTTTCAAGGGACCGGGAAAAAATGTTCACTAGATAAAACGATGATTTTGTAATGTAGAAAATTAGGAAAGACAAAATTCAGGATGACACGGCACACAGGGACCGGGGAAAAATGTTCACTTTATCGAGAGATTCAAATTTACGAGTTTCAAATTATCAAAATATATCTTTTTTTTTTTATAAGTTTATAGAGAATTGTTTTAACAAATGTTCGTTAGGCAAACCTTTACTCGGGTAAAATCCGGGTGAAGCCGGGTACATCCGCTAGTATATATATATATATATATATATTGAAAGAATTTCTCTTTAAAAAGAATCTTGATTTTATTAAATATGATGATATAAAATAACACTATTATATTATATAGATGGAAATTCTGTCGAGAGGATATCAACAAAGAAACGTCACCTCTCCCATCAAAATAGACGTCAGAGCTAGACCCCATCTATTGGCCATCGCTGCAAACTAGCAGCGTCGGGTTAGTGATAAATTAAATATATTTATATTAAAAATAAAAAAGGCATATCCTGACCAGGAGCATATGTGCTTTTCAGAAGGCAGAGTGCCATCTGGTGGAACAGAAATCAACTAAACATTGATCTAGCCTGTTCCTTGATATTTGGCTAACCCAATTTCTTGATAAATCAAGAAAAGCCACCCACGAACGCATTTCGTGCTGTTGGCCCTCGTCATCCAGGAGTAGGCTGTACCACTGCGACCAAAAATATTTTTGGTCCCAGAGGCTTCTTGAGAAACCAAGAATTGGGTATTTAAGGCCAAACTTGCATAAAAACGCTTAACATGTGAAAAATAATAGAAAAAAATAAAAAGGCCAGGTGCTGATATTAAAAATAAAAAAGGCATATCCTGACCAGGAGCACATGTGCTTTTCAGAAGGCAGAGCACCATCTGGTGGAACAGAAATCAACTAAACATTGATTTAGCCTGTTCCCTGATATTTGGCCAACCCAATTTCTTGATAAATCAATTAGTTGATTTCTGTTCACCAGATGGCGTTCTGCTTTCTGAAAAGCACATGTGCTCCTGGTTAGGATATGCCTTTTTTACTTTTAATATATTTATATATTAAACACATGCTCGTTGTACAAGTGGCTCAACAACAACATCAGTTTTAGAACTTTTTTCCCTCAAAAATAAATTTATATCAGTGTATCATTAGGAATATTTTTATTATTTAACATTTTACTTATTAGTTTCTCAACAGATGTCAGTTTAGATTTTTTAAAGTTTTCTATGAATGCTCAATTTTTGCATCCTAAAGAGGACGAATAATAGGGGGAAACCAAAAAGTTGGCAAAACTAGGTTTTTTCCATAAAATAGGAAACTATACATAGGTCAACAGCTCTCTTTTAATATAAAATATGATCGAACATTGTTCACAAAACATGCCATAAATAATTGGCAAAGTTCTGTGAGATCATCCAACAAGGTCCATTACAACCACTATGTGTCTTCTTTCTTATCTCCACTCCATCAATTCAGGGTATCAAGCCTGTAGAGACAACTATGTGTGATTGTAGCATGTGTTGTCACTAAACATGGATACTGAATACATAATTATGTGTAATACAAAGTAAAACAGTATGTTGTTGTTTCTTATCCCCTTGTGTAAAGATTACACGAATTCCAAGAGTTCTTGCTCCTTGAGCTGTTTTATGATGAGCAGCGGCCTCTCCCAAAGGTCCTGTTTGTACATCTAATGCAAGCCAAAATGTGTTCTGGAGCTGCAGGTACCAAACTACATTTTGGGCAAGTGGGATAAACTGTGCTTAGGTGGGATCCTCCAGTTCTTGTTTATTTTTGTTTTGGCAATTGTTCTATTTCTTTAAAAGTAAGTTTATTTTTCTGTGGCAAGGGTTCTTTTGTGCCTTTTTTCGCTAGCACATCAGCAGCTTCATTGCCTTCAATGCCAACGTGTGAGGGTATCCATTGAAGGTGAAATTTTGAGGTTTTTGTGAGTTTTTGGAGATAACCAATTATGTTCCTGCTTACTTTGTCTCTGAGTTCCCCTGTGTGACTCAAGTGTTGTATGGCACTTCTACTATCAGTAAGAATCCAGATATCTTGATAATTAGTATTTCTGATGGATTTTAAGGCTTCATAGATGGCTATAAGTTCTGATCTGAAGACTGAGCAAAAATCTGGGTTTCTTCTGTTCATTTTCTCAATGCCATTTGTGGTTTTGATGAGACAGCCACTGCCAGTGTGTCCTAGCTCGTCTCTGCTACCATCGGTATAGATAGTTATTGCATTTTTAGGAATGTTATTAATTATTTCTAATGATAATTGTTTTAAGTATTCTGGATTTTGATATTGTTTGTTGGTGGGTTCATTTAAAGTGGCATTAAAAATAACATTTTGTAGTGGTTTGCGTGTAGCGGTTTTCTGCTAAATAATTTTTTTCCACTTTATATTTTAAAAATCCATTTCTTTTGGCCAGGTGGAGAGGGCCTTCTTTTTAGTCTTATATTGGATTCCCAATTAAGTATGTAATTGGAAGTTCTGTGTTTGTTTCCATAACTCTTGATTTTGTTTATATATTTTGGCAGATTGTAGCTTCTTCTATCCTTTAAGAGCATAATGTCTGCCTCGTAAAGTACAATATCATTAGGGCAGGTATTTCGAAGACCTGTAATAATTCTAGCTGCACTTAGTTGTATCCTTTCCAGTGATTTTAGATTTGTTTCAGATGCTGTACCATAGATTTGATATCCATATTCCAGGATAGATCTAATTAGAGATGTGTAAGTTAATTTTAGTGTGGTTGCATCAGCTCCCCACTCTCTTCCTTTTCTAATAACTTCTTCAATATGTTTACCAGAGTTAATTTCTGGATCCAGGGTGTAGCCAAGATATTTAGGATGTTTATTATATTGCAATTGTTGTTCTTTTAGAATAATTTTTGGCCTTATTTTGTATAGTTTATTATCGGTAGTAAAAAGACAGGTTTCAGATTTTTGGGGGTTAAATTCTAATTTATGTTTATTAGCAAATTTTTCTAGGTGGAAAAGAGTCTTGTTCAAATCTTTTTCAGCTTTTTTTCCAGTTAGTATTGCTGCTCCATAGAATAATGTCAACAGCGAAAAGTCCAATATTGGTTTTATGTGCAATTTTTTCTTCTATGCCTGTAATAAATAGAGTGAAGAGAGTTGGGCTAAGGACTGATCCTTGTGGTAATCCTTGGTACAATTTGAAGGTTTTAGATAGAGTGCTATTATATTTGACCCTGATGTATCTATTTTTAAGGAAATCATTTATCCAAGTGATAGCTTTTCCATCAATTTTGAAATGTTTGTATAATTTTGTAATTAACTTGTTTTTCCATACCTTATCAAAAGCTTGTGTAAGGTCAAAAAAAGCAGCTATGGTGTGGTTAGTTGGTTTTCTGTTTTGTGCATCTTTTACCTTTTGTGTATAAAATAAGAGTTGGTCTATTGTCCCATGTCCTTTCCTAAATCCATATTGTTCTTCTGGTAAGAGATTTCTTGTGTCGGTGGTAGGTGAGTCGTCTGAGTATAATTTTTCCATTAATTTGCAGCAAATACTTGTGAGGGAGATAGGTCGGTAGTTTTTTGGGTCATCAGCAGATTTGTCAAGTTTTTTACTAGGAATTATTATTGCAGTTTTCCAGTCTTGAGGCAATTTTCCAGTTTTCCAGGAGTTATTGAAAATATCAAGAAGTCTTTCTTTGCCATTTTTTCCCAAGTTTAATATCATTTGGCCATGGATTCTATCTGGCCCAGGAGTCTTGTTCAGTTCAGTGTTTTCTAATGCATAATCTAGCTCTTTCATATTGATTTTTTCATGGAAAATATTATGAGTGCTAGTGACGTTTTTACAGTCATGGATAATCTTTCAGGCCTTTTTTTCAACTTTCTTATCTTTTATTTCAAATTTGATTTTACTACTTATTTGATATGAATTACCTAAAAGATTAGCAGCATTTTTGTCATTAGTTGCTGGGGTACCATCTGTATTCTTAATCATATTTGTGTTTTCAATTTGTGGCTGGGCTCTGTCAATTTGTTTTGCCAAATGCCAAAGCTTTGTATTTGGGTTTCCTGGGTACAGGTTTTCACAAGTTTGTTTCCATTTTTCCCTTTACATATTTACGTATAATCTTTTTATTTTTGCATTCACAATGTTCAGTTCAGTTCTACAATTTGTTTGGTTTTGGGTGCACTTTTTTTGTAGTTCATTTCTTTTAGTTATAAGTGTTTGAGTATCTTTTGCCTGGTATGTATAATTTGGAATCCATTTCTTAATATTACCTCTTGGTATTGAAACTTTGGCTGCTTTAATAATGGTGTTTTTGAAAGATATCCAATTTTTTTCCAGATCTTTTATTCTAGTGGGTGCTCTTCCAAAGTCTTCATTGGTGTTTTTCTGGTAAAGATTCCAATTAGCCTTTTTGAAGTTCCAGAATTTTTCTTTAATTGAGCTGGTTTTGGTCTTGGTGCTAATTTCTATCAAAATAGGCAAATGATCACTTCCAATATTTTTTTAATATTTGCCATTTGCATTTGTGGAAAATGTCAGGACTGGAGAAACTTATATCAAGGGCTTGTGCGGTATTATAACTGTAGGAATGGTGGGTAGGATTCCCATCATTTAAGCACATGAAGGCATCGTCGTCAAATAAGTTTGAAAGTATTTTGCCTCTTGGGTTTGGCGTGGAACATCCCCATAGTTGATGTTTGGCATTAAGGTCACCTACAATAATAGTGTTGTCTGTAAGAAATTGAGCCATTGTTCCATCGTCAATAAGTTTATTGTTTGGTGGGTGATACATATTGAATATGTTGATGGTTTTGTTTTGATTGAGGTAGACTTTGATACCTTGGGCTTCGAGGTCTGATGTGTTTGGAATATTAATGGCTATGTCTTCATAGTACAAATTCTTGATTAAAAATGCAAGGCCACCCCCTTCTTTATTTCTGTCTTTTCTGAGGATATTGTAGTTTTTATATTTGAGATTGTACTTTTCATTTAATTTGGTTTCCTGTAGGGCTATAATTTGTATCATTTGTTTTTCAGCTATTTCCATTATTTCTTCTAATTTTATTTTGGTTGCTGTTGAGCACAATCCATTTATGTTGCACTGCAGAATGCTCAATTGCTTGGAAGCTGCAAAGTGTGAAGTTTGTGGAGACTGTATTATACTTATCAGACAGAACCCTCTACCTAAGTCCTGAACGCGCCCCTGTTTATTCTGCGCAATGGGCGATGCAGCATGCAAATCAACATCTGATCTCATGGAATGGGGTGTAGGGGTGCAGCTTTCGTAGATCATGGCACCATGATCCAGGCACACTTTGGTGAAAGTCTGACTTTGCCTGTAGTTTGAGGCCGTTCCTAACATGGAAGCAGACGCCTTTGCTGCCGACTCTAACATGAGTACAGACGCAGCTCCTCCGTATCCCTGGAGTGGGACCCTTGCTGAGGTCCATCAACCGGGTTATTTGAAGTCTGGATTTTTAAAGAGGTCTACTCATCTTCTAACAATGCTGCTGTTGTGTGTGTGGTCCGCGACTGCTTATTTGTCAGAGTTATTTTGCTTGTTTCGCAGCTGGCCTTCATATCTGAAGGTTGTTCCCCTATCCACCACCTGGGGACGCGCCCTATAGCAATCAGCTCTGCCAAGTATAACAGTATACATTAATTATGTGGCCTTGCTACCTTGCAAGTCTTATATCTATAATCCAAATAAAATTAACACACTCTAAATAAAATTTATTGTTGTTGTTAGTGTCCATGTAGATAGAATTTTAGCGACTATATGAACAAATATTCTCCAATTTAATCTGCTGGGGACCATCACCTTCCGGTAGCTTTCTTTACCTCTTCCACATTGCAGAGCTTCTTTCTTAATTTTTTACCAACATCAAAATTTTTCCTTTTATCTGTCCATGAAACTTCCGAGTAGCTCTCTCCATGTCTATATTTCGAAACCTTCAAAATAGTTTTCTTTCTTCTTTTCTGAGAGTTTAGCTCTCACATCCATAAGCGACCACAGAAAATACCAATGCCTTTACAATTCTCTTCTTTGACTTGAATGAGATCCCATTATCTTCCATCATTGCTTCCCTTCCTAGTTCTAGTCTTTGTTTTACTGTCTCTAAGACACCTCCATCTAAAATCTATTAGGCGAAAGAAAACATTACCCAATGTGATGGTGCAAAGATATTATGGAGATGTAACTACAGTAGAACCTTTTCTATTCAATAAGTCAACACTTACTTCAACCATTTTTTAAATTTCAACCAGGCTATTTATTTTAGTTTAACCGAATATAATTCAATACAGCCCTTCATTTCAACCCATTCAAAGCATTATCTAAAGCATTGCACATGAGGGTGAGAGAGATTAAAGATCCCCATTTAAACAAATTAAACTCTGCACATAGTGGAAGCTCATTATGATGTCAACAGTAACTTATAAGTCCTGAAGCTTCACACCTGATTATAACAACAACAACATAACATGACATGACTACAGTAAAGAAATTGTCCTGAGAGTACTACCTCAGTGAGGACGTTGGCCGGGACTCCAGATGTCACCAGGATGTTGCACAGCTGCTCCAGGAGACCTGGGAGCCCCACACACACTTGCTCAATATGTCTGTAAAATAAGAAGTGTGTGAGCAATAGTTACCCAGTAAACTGGGTAACTATTGCTCACATAAAAATGTCCCTTGATGCTTACCAATTAGAAATAAGATGTAAAAAAAAAGGTCAGGTAGCAATATTAAAAATAAAATAGACATATCCTGACTGCTCATTAAAGCATTTTTAGATGGCAGAGCACGATCTAGTGAAAAAAAAAAATCAACTAAATGTTGATTAAGGCTATTCCATAAAATTTGGCAAACCCATTTTTTAATAAATCAAGAAAAGTCAACCAATATGTGTTTTTCTATCTATATATATATTTTTTTTCACATGATTCACATATTTATGCAAATTTGGCCTAAATACCCATTTCTTGGTTTCTCTGAAAACCTCTTTGACAAAATTTTTGGTCATTGAGGTACAGCCTGTACCATGTTGACGAGGGTCAACAGCCCAAACCCAAAATGCATACGTGGTTGGCTTTTATTGATTTATCAAGAAATGGGTTGGTCAAATATTATGGAATAACCTATATCAATGTTTTGTTGATTTTTATTCCACTAGAGATATATATACAGTAAAACCCCTCTATAGTGAACCTCAATGGAACAGAGCTTTTAGTTCACAATAGCCACGGTTTGGCTTTTTTTTTTTACTTTTCAAAACTTTTAGACCATATAATTAAAGGACAGCCATACACACTGGAAGAGGCTGCCTCTTAATAGTAGTCACTTTGTTTTAATTCCCTTAATTGACTAATTTCCTTACATTATTACTGAATAATAAAAAAAAATATTTGATGATAGGTTCTTCTTATCATTAGCATACATGTACCTCTATGTCTAATTTAAAAATCAAGACAAATCCTAGGCAAAGTTTTATTAATTATATATTCAAAGATATAAAATGATTTTAAAACATCTTTATCACATTATATAATACAATGTTTACTTGGAAAAAATGGCTCTAACACCTTGTTGCTTCAAAGAACCCTTCAAGCATTGTACCTTTCAAATAAAGTTAGTGTTTTTCTTCCATTTCATGTTTCCACATATTCTTTTAAGTCTAGATTTCGTTTTTTTAACCTGTCATGCAAAACATTGCTGGCTTTAAAATCACCATAGTTCATGGCATAAAAATAATTTTTCTTTCATCACGGGCCCGTTTATTTGGACGTTTTCTTTTTTTTTTTTAAGCCCTAACACGTACGATTGCGGCAAAAGTTGAGGTTGATTCCTCTTTGTAACAATTTTAATAGCCTTATATTTTATCTCTTATAATAGAAAAGTTATATTTTCTTATTTTAATATGTTCTTAACATTTTGCCTGTGTTGTTTCACTTTGAAAAGTTTTGAAAATGGCCTTTTTTTTTAAGGAATAACCTTTTTGTTTTTAGAATGCCTTTGTTTTCTTTATTTTGGAAGCCATTTGCATTTTTCTATTTCAAATTTAATGGATGCAAAGATATTCTATTTAATAAAAAGTATAATGTGTAAAAATTTATACGCATAGAGCAAAAATGAAATGTAAATCAAAACAAACAATGCCGCTAAATTTATTGTTTTGAATTGAAATCACGATCCGTGAGCTGAAACATGCTCAAAATTTTGTTGTTTTAATTATTTTTTTAAATTAATATTCTAAGTTCGTTATAAGCAAAGTATTTTAAATAGATTTTATTATTTTGGGTCAGAAAATAGGTTCGTTATAAGGGTAGTTCGTTATTTTAAAAATCGCAAAGTTTGTTATACTGATGGCATTTTCAATGGAATGGAATTGGGAATCGCCTTAGATTCATTATAAGGGAAGGTTCGTTATATCCAGGGTTCGTATTAGCGGGGTTTTACTGTATGTACCAAAAGAGAGGCAACTCTCCCTTTAATTGTATATCATAACGATGGCACTCTGTGTTAATTTTCCAAAACTGGTGTTGGGGCTCATTCATTATCATCAACAGGGTGATGTCATCCTTCTGATGCACAATTAATGGGAGAGGTGCCTCTTTTGGAGTATGAATATCATCCTCCTACAAATATATATAGTGTAGCCTCTTTAGTGTTGTCAGCAAAATGGTTCTAAGAGTCCATGTTCAGATGAATCACCTATAATTCAATCCTGAATATTCTGATCCCTTGGGGTGTTGAGATAAAGTTGGAGGACTGTAACTGTGTGCCACTTCTTAGTGTAGTAAATAGTTATTCTATATATATATATATATATATCTAAAGAGTCAAAACTAGACGCCATCTATTGACCGTCGCCGCAAACTAGCAGCCTCGCATTAGATCCAGTATGGATCTCATGGAATAAAGTCTGCCCTAAGCTGATGAGGGCCATTAGCCCGAAACTATGGTCTCTAGGTGGACGCTTTTCAGTTTGCCAAAGCTGGTGTTGTGGCTTTGTCACCGACCCGAGGCCGCTAGTTTGCGGCAACGGTCAATAGATGGCGTCTAGTTTTGACGTCTATTTTGACGGGAGAGGCGACCTTTGTCTCTTTAGATCAATATCCTCCCGGCAAAATTTCCATCTATATATATATATATGCTAAATTTTCTCAGAGGCCGTGGAAAATATTTTTTGTTAATGATAAGGCACAATTTGGATTATAGATTATAAACACAAGGTAATGAGACCAAATCCAAATAAATAAATAGTGTGTGACATTTGGGTAACAGCGTTGTTACTATCTTCAGACAAAAGTACTGAAATACACCTATTTCTATTTTATCAAGATCAGCATATCTCATGATTGTTGTTCCAGGTAGAAGTGAAGAGATGACACCTTGCCTCACTTCTTTGCGTGATTTGAGCCAATCAATTTTCCCATATTTGGTCTTAACTGCGGCTTCCTCTTCTTATATAGTTCTTGATAAGGCACAATTTGGATTATAGATTATAAACACAAGGTAATAAGACCAAATCCGAATAAATAAATAGTGTGTGACGTTTCGGTAACAACATTGTTACCGAAACATCACACACTATTTATTTATTTGGTCTTATTACCTTGTTTTTAAATAGTTCTTTAATCAGAGCAATTAGGTGTTCTGGGAAAATTAGAAGTAGAAATATTGATTTTTTTCCATTCAGGTGACCATTTTTCACACTCCCATTATGTTCTGACATAGTCCTTTGATGATATTTAGGGCCTCCTCTCCTGCTGTTTTTATTAACTCAATTGGAATTTCATCTATTCCTGAGGCTTTTCTATTACTGATTTATTTGAGAGCCTACTTTATTTCTGGTTTTGTTGAAGATTTTTATTTTTCTTAATCCTTCGCATTACATTTTTCTGAATTTGTTTCTTTTTTTTTTTCATATAGTTTCTGTGTATTATAGGGGCTTTTAAAGTAAATAGGTTTTGATTGGAATAAATAAAAATATTGAAATAAGTGTTGAATTATATTTGGCTAAATTAAAGAGGCTACAGTGTATCTACAATCCAAATGATAAACTCTAATTTTATTTTAGCAACTAAATTATTAAACTAGAATAAAAAGAGGGAGCAATTACTTAAAGCATTTTCTTTTTATACAGATCCAGGTATGCTTTCTTTAATATTCTTTTTTTTTTAATGGATCACCAATTAACTTACCTAAAAATATTTATTAAAGTGGCAATATCTATTGAGAATCAAATCTGACCGACAAGCAGATGTTCTGACAGATTTACTTGTGAGGAACAATGATCCATCTGGTGGAGGATGAGGACTGCCACTCCAAGATGTTGTTGTGTGTGAGGAGCAAATTTTCTTGAAAAATAAAATAAGAGCTTTTTCAGTAGAGAACTTAAGGATTACAAACTCGGTGATAATAAGGTAGAAATTTTATATCGAGCACTCAAATGGTTCAAACTACATATAGGTTGACATAGATATTTTTGTTGGTTTTACCCCAAAACTAAATCATTATGTCAAAAGTTGAAGGACATGTTGAAAGGCATTTGTTCAAAAATTAGACTTACTAGTGATATGGATGAATTTTGATTATATAGATTAGAAACATATGGTACCAAGACCAAATCCAAATCAATAAATTGGCATATTGTTTTGGTAACAACGCTGTAACCATCATCGGACAAAAGTGCTGAATATAACAATGGAAAGAAGCCACCTACCACACTGGTTCATGATCTTCTGGCAGGCACTGACAATCTGGCAGGGGTTGTTAGGGCAGACCAGGGTCCGGAGCACCTGCACAGCCCTCCTGTCCTCTTTGTTCCTCCACAGCCACCAACACCCACCTGCAGCATGAGGTGGAGGCAGGACAGCTTCTGGGGAGACCAGCCTTGGTCTGGAGTGTCAAAGGAGAGGTTGAAGAATGGACTCAGCTTTTGGATGTAGGTGCCTTCCTTGAAGAAGTTCTGGTTGGAGGCGTTGTTTTTGAGGAGATTGAGGAGCACAACGAGGCAGTCTTCTACCACCACACCCCCGTCACTATAGCCCTCCTCTGCTATGATCACCAGCAGGCGGTCAAAGGCATTCTCAAAGGCCACAATCTTCTGGATGTTGGGGTTGGAGCGGGTGAGATGGGACAGCAGCAGTAGGGTATCATTTCGGATCACATCACGGGACTCAGCAAGCAGATCCATGAGGCGGGAGACTCCTCGTGGCACCAGCAGCACACACTCCTGCACCTCCCGGGGCCGGTGGACCAGCAATCCTGTCAGCAGCTTCACCGCCGGCCACCTCACTCGGAAGTCAAACTCCTGCAGCCACCCCACCATGTGACAGATGATGTGTGACGTGACAGCTGCCTACCTCCAGCAGGTCCAGCAGCAGGGAGACATTATCCAGCCGCTTGATGTAGATCTCAGTGAACTGGCCGCCCAGCTCTTCCTCCTCTTTCATGTCCTTTCCTTGCTCCACTGCACACACTCTCTCTCCCCTTATTTCAAGGTGCTTTCTTCTGTAGGTGGGATTTGAAAACTGGTTGAATTAAAGAGGCTATATTGTGTACAAAGGCTGAAACCTAGGATGAGTTTCATTAGAGTTGGTTTCACTAATATATTTTTTATATTTTATTCTATAATAAAATGTACTTTTCTAATTAAGCCCCTAAATGATGTTTAAAATCATGTTTTTATTGAAAGAGAATAATCCCGCCAGCAATGGCTGGTCAAACTAACCACTTTACATGGCAAGCAAATATTGCTACCTTTTTTTAAATGTAAATTATTTCATGTAAATATTTATTTTACAAATATTCTAATGCCCTAATAACAAAATTTAGGAGAGTGAGGCTCATCAGTGGTGAACTCCGGTTTTGATCTACCATATGGCTCTAATGTTGTATTGGGATGTTTCGATTCTGTTGAGGAATTTATGGTAAAGGTATTTAACTATGGGCATAAGCTCACCTGTATGACAGGAGAAATACATAAAAGTGCATCACATATACCAGGTATTAATTCAGTCCAAATATCTCTAGCGATTCAGGTCCAAGTCCTGGCAGAAACTTAAGCTGGCAAGACAGATATGAATCAATACATGTGGCAACAGCCGCCCCACCTGCCTCCTCAGGAGCCCCTGTGATGACGTAGCCGAGAGTGTCCAGGGCATAGCCCAGGATCTCAGCATCCCCCCGGTCTGTGTTCAACACTGTCAGCAGGGCGTCCATGGCCTGGGTCCCCACCAGCAGCCTCAGTTTCTGCCACACCCCACCAGTTGGACCCACCACGACGGACCCCCCTCTACCACCCACCTTGGAGAGGGACTTGAGGGCACGGCAGGCATCCCGGCGGTCATCCAGCAAGGTGGAGGTCTTCACTCTGTCCACCAGCCTTTCCACCTGGAACAGACAGCTCTGTACCAGAGGATGTCATCAACGCTCCCTTTTAAACATGAAAACAATGTTTATCTTTGAAACCGTGGATTTTTTCACAAACACACACACACACACACAAATAACCTTCTCATTATTCTTACTGCAATGGAAAAATTAAATGGTAGAGCCTGGCTTATCAGTGCTGTATTCACCAGTTTAATCTATCATGGCGCTCTAATAGTGAATTGGGTGCTCAGCTTATATATCCAGCAAATATGTTAGAGGAATTCTTAGTGGAAGTATTTTAGGAAACTATGGACTAAGTTTTGTGAGGGGACAGTAGAAATATACATACAATAAGAAGAGTAGAAGTTATTTTATTTCTAAAAAATGAAAATCTGTGCTAAATAGTTTTCAAATTTCATATACATTTGATGATTTCATTATATTTAATGGTTATCTTTGTTTATTTTAAAAAGTGCTTTTTTTTTTTTGTATATACAGTCACTTCCTTGTTTACCTGGAGGGGAGAAGGTTTGACAAATGCTGTATATCAAATTCCACTGCTGATACTCCTAAATAAAGATGAATAGCACTCTAATAAGTTTAAATATTTCCCAAACAATGTAAAATGCACATCACAAAATCATTCCATTCACAAAAGCAAATGATGACAGAATTGATGACTATGGTACTTGTATATTTTAACTAGCGGACCCGCCCGGCTTCGCCCGGGTTTTACCCGAGTAAAGGTTTGTCTAACGAATCTCTCGATAAAGTGAACATTTTTTCCCGGTCCCTTGAAAAATACTCGATAAGTTGAATAAAATCAATATTAATTGGTTCCCTCGGTAATTGGAAGTTAAAGGAATAGTATCTTGCCTTGGAATTGTATCATTATTCTTGTATGGACGTACCCGGCTTCGCCCGGGTTTTACCCGAGTAAAGGTTTGTCTAACGAATCTCTCGATAAAGTGAACATTTTTTCCCGGTCCCTTGAAAAATACTCGATAAGTTGAATAAAATCATTATTAATTGGTTCCCTCGGTAATTGGAAGTTAAAGGAATAGTATCTTGCCTTGGAATTGTATCATTATTCTTGTCTCAAATAAATTGCCGTGTCATCCTGAATTTTGTCTTTCCTAATTTTCTACATTACAAAATCATCGTATCATCATGATAATATTTAGAGCAGATTGTTGAATTATAACAGATAAATTAGAATATTTATCTTGATTATTTTAAAGCGAAAAGTTATTTCAAAAATTTTATTTGCTAGAAACCTTCCCAGTACTATACTAAATAACTTCCCAAAGTTTCATGGCGTTCCAATGAGTGGTTTGGTCAGGCATAAAGGACAAACAGACCACACACACACACATACATTCATTTATATATATATAGATAATAATGATATAAATGAGTTTTAGAAATTGTAAAAAAAAAAAATGCATCAGCCGGGAATCGAACCAGGGCCGCCCGCGTGGCAGGCGAGCATTCTCACCACTGAACCACCGAAGCTTATAAGAAATGGCCATATTTGGGTATTTATTCCATTCACAAAAGCAAACGGTGACAGAATTGAGTGATCGTTGATTATGACTCTGATAGCCGAATGACCCGGGCAACGCCCGGGTTTTACCCGATTAAATGCTTTTATTCAAATACTATTTGTTACAATTATAAATTGGCGCCGTGGATGTCATTCTTGTGAAATGTCCCGCTCCAAACTTTGTGTCTGAGAAGCGATATTTTTATAAAGAGATGATCTGGCTTTGTGTCTTCTGCTCGAATGAATGTTTGTCTGTTAGAATTTTGTTCCTGCATACTAAAAATGAACTGGCTTCACCCGTGGTCTCTGCTTTTTGGAATTTTTCCGGATATAATTTTGTATCTGATAATCAAATATGATACAGCAATATTGTCATCATCATTTTCTGAATAAAAAACAACTACTTTTTTCCCAGAACCTGTCAATTTATTTTTTCTTGACTAAAAATCCGAAAAATATATTTTCCAGATTTTTCTCTATGTCCTGTTAAAACACGTTTTACATGTCCATTAGGTCAGCTGATATTACCTCCCATCTTCACCGCTAGAGGCGCTGCTTGCGAGCAAAAGGGCAAATTTGCAACGCAATTTGCAAATAACTTGTATACTTGTGTACATAGACCATAAATCTGTGCATAGACAGGAAAATCACATATATTTTAACAATATAAATGAGTTTTAAAAATTGTAAAAAAAAATGCATCGGCCGGGAATCGAACCCGGGGCGCCCGCGTGGCAGGCGAGCATTCTACCACTGAACCAAAAGCAAACGGTGACAGAATTGTTGATGACTCTGATACTTGTATATTTTAATTGTAATTTACACCTTTATCAAGTTGTTCAATGACCAATTTTAATTTGAAAGAGTTTCAAAGGAGTATAGAAATGCTGTTCAGAAACAACCTGCAAAGCTAACACTGTCCTATGGACTTCAAGGTCATGTGCCAACAGTTGGCTGATAGCTCTTTACTTAGAGTACTGTGTCATTACAGTGGTGATAGAGGCTCCAAATGTATCTATTGTAAATAGTACTGTCTGGTACACTCGGGTTTATATAATTCAAGAAATATCAAGTTGTGTCCAGATACTTCATCCATCCAATGTCACATTCAAGTGCATTTAAACCCATCTTCCACATCCTAACATTAGAACGTGGCTATTCCTTTCCTTACATAAGTTTTAACCCAGCGTTTCTCAATCTTTTTTGGCCCTTGGTGAAATTTCTGAAAAAATTCTGACAACTGGCGCTTTTTAACAAAAACTTTAACCAGGTATTAAAGAACCATTACATATATTTAAAAAAAAATTAATCTAAATTGCAAAATATTAAGGCATTATTGTAAAAAATACATTGCAAATTTTAATTTAGTTTTAACAAGGCAGAGACAGACAAGTCAAAATTTTCTGTGGGCCCAAGTTGAGAATCACTGCTTCAACTTCTTACTTCCCCTCTACTCATTTAACCACCAATCTTTCTTTCCTACAAGCACATGAGGAATTCTTTCTCCTGAAAACAACCTCCCATAACTCCTCCTAATTCTCTCAAGTTCTACAGTGGAGACATCCTCTACATATCTAATCATTTTATAACTCATCATCCTTTCTATACAACTATCAATTATTGATTTTAAAAAACAACAATCAATTTTTTTTTTCAAAACACGTTATATATCTCTAGAATTTTTAGGAATGTTGAACATAGGAAAGACAAGGATAAAATGGTACTTTGCTGAAAAATGTTCTACAAGAAAAGATCTCCAGTTACAGCAACCATAATATACTAGAGAAGAGCAGAACTATATGTACAGTACCTAGGCACAGGGGAAATATCCCCCCCGAAGTTGATCCACTTTGCCGTAGTGGGGGGGCCCGAGTCCGACTTCCAAGTCGTTCCGCCAAGAGATCAACACCACAGAGGTCCGTACGTCTCTTGACCTCACGGACAAAACAGCAGCTACATTATGAAGCCGATATGGTCCAGAGGAAACGAACTTCTCTCCCAAAATTTTAATATCTCAGAAGCATGGACAAATTCCTGGATCAGCTCCGATATCCCAAACAAGAACCTCATTACAAGCCCAAGTGTCAAGATCCCAGGTTTTTCCCTCCCTCGACGAGAATGGGTGCTTCTAAACCGCTTTAGGACAGGTCAGGGAAGGTGTGCAGAGCTGATGAAGTTATGGGGCTACACCAAAGATCCAAATTGTGCCTGCAACGTCCCACAATCAATGTCCCATATACTAGATGACTGCCGCTGTACAAATTCAATGGAGGAATCTCCAATCTCCATTCTGTCACCCCGGAAGCCCTGAACTGGCTGAAGGCCTTGCCTCTCAGACTTTAATGACCGATATGTCCTCACTTCTTTTTTCTAGATTTAATTCATTTTGTCTCCTCTCTAATTGTAAATACGCTGATGTATCACCTCATAAGCATAAATAAATAAATAAAGGGGAAATATATGAAGATTATCATAACCACTTTTTGTACCATCTTCCAGAGAAGGTTTGTCTTCTTTATGAGGGGCATCTTAGTACTGGCTTGTCAACACTGTTCTCTTTCTGTATTCTGGTTCTTATTCTGTCATCTATTCAATGAGGCTTCTTAAGCTCTGCATTATCAAACATCATATTATATTGAAACTACCTGGCTTTCCCTCATATTTAACTCTTAAAAAGATATTGCAAGAGAGCCCAGTAGAGCCCTGAACTTTTGAATCTTCTTGTTTACACCAAGATAATAATTGAATAAATAATATAGAAAACCTTTTTGTAACTTGTTGTTACCATCTTCAGATAAAAGTTCAGACTGAAGACCACGCTGTTACTGAAACGTCACACACTATTTATTTATTTGGATTTGGTCTTAATACCATGTGTTTGTAATCTATAATCCAAATTGTGACTTAACAATTTGTTGTATATCAATCAAAAATGTCCCTTTGTATTTGGTCCAGTGTGAACTACTGGAATATGTGTATTTAATGACAACGGGGGCTAATATAATGTTACAAAAGGAAGCATCTGGTAAGAATTAGTGAAGCTAAAAAATAAAAGAAAAGAAACAAGACGGTAATGCACTTTTTGGAAATTGGAGCTTTATACCATATGCTTGTTACCCTTTGGTTACACAATTTGGCAGAAGCCCCATTTTTCAACCTTGACTGAATAGGCTGAATGCTTGTAAAGAAGCTGGGTCAAAAAAGCCTACACTCTACTGATGATGGATGGAGTTGGCAGCTAGTATAGGCTTATTTAGCATGGTTGAGTGTCAGTGACTGGCAATGCTTTCATTTAATATTATTATCTCTTTGACCTTCATTAATTCCACTGATTTTTGCATTCTTTATATTGAGGCAACAAAATAACCAAAACAGTTTGTTACTTTGCTGTGGATAGTTCACAAGTACAGTAAAACCCCGCTAATACGAACCCTGGATATAACGAACCCACGCCGATTCCCAATTCCATTCCATTGAAAATACCATCGTTATAACGAACTTTGCGATTTTTAGAATAACGAACTACCCCTATAACGAACCTATTTCGGGTCCCAAAATGATAAAATCTATTAAAAATACTATGCTTATAACGAACTTAGAATTGTAATTTAAAAAAAAAATTAAATAACAAAATTTTGAGCATGTTTGAACTCGCGGATCGCGATTTCAAAACAATAAATTTAGCGGCATTGTTTGTTTGATTTTTGCACTTTATTTTTGCTGTATGTTGTATACATTTTTACACATTATACTTTTTATTAAATATAATATCTTTGCATCCATTAAATTTGAAATATAAAAAATGCAAATGGCTTCCAAAATGAAGAAAACAAAGGCATTTTAAAAACAAAAGCGTTATTTCTTAACCCTTCAGCGGTCGCAATGGGTAAAAATTACCCAGAAGGAACTTTTCGAAAATATTTCTATATTAAAAAATATATATATTTAAAATATATTCTCAGTACCTTTCTAAATCTATCTAAAGAATATTATAATAAACCTATAATTTTAATTTTATGACATATATTCATTTTATTAGCATGTTTGGGTCAATTTTACCCAGTGCGACCTTTTGAGTTCTCGTCAATGGGTAATTTTTACCCAGCGCGACCTTTTAACGCTTTTGGTTTGGGTTTGCGTAAATAAGTTTCGAGTTACTTTCTGGCTTCTTGTTGTTTGGTTTTGCTGCCCCAAGTGCAATAATACAATCATTTCTTCCAACAATAAGGTAGGATTTATATTTTATTTCCTCTTTTTACATTATTTCACATAAAATGCTTTCAAATGCTGATTTTCTCCGTTATGATAATAATATTCCAAATCCCGATGATGAGGAATCAGAAACTGATGATCATATAGAAGAGAGGAATTGGAGTACAGACACTGAAAAGTATACATTATCAGAAGAAGAAAACAATGAGGATCCAAGCTTCAATTACTATATAGGAAAGGACCAAAAGACTAAATGGAAGAAAGCTCTTCCCCCAAAAAATGTTCGAACTCGCAGTGAAAATATTATCACCCATCTACCAGGGGTAAAGGGTGAAGCAAAAAATGCTAAATCGATATTAGATTGTTGGAATCTCTTTATAGATGACAATATACTTGAATGCATAGTTACAAATACTAACATTTACATTAGGAATATTCAGCAGAACTATAGCAGAGAAAGAGATGCTAATTTGACAAACCTACATGAAATTAAAGCTTTATTGGGAATTATTTACTTTCTTGGGGTCATGAAAGCGAATAAATTGAATACAGATGATGCATGGGCAAGAGATAGTACTGGATTTGAATTGTGTAGAATATCTTTGAATATATTTGAATTGTGTAGAATGTCTGAAAACAGATTCCGTTTTCTTCTCAGAGTAATTCGTTTTGATGACAAAGCTACAAGAAATGAAAGACTTCGTCAAGATAAATTAGCAGCTGTGAGATTGATTTTTGATACTTCTGTAAAAATTGCCAAAAGCATTATTCTCCTTCGGAATATACACTGCGTGACATTGAAAATGGAACACCAAGAAATAGTGGCCAGAAAATTATGCAAATTTCAGGGTAGACGCGCCTAACCGAGTTATGCAAATGATGTAAAATGCGCAGCTCTCGTGCGCACTTGGAGTAAGATATAAGGCAGGAAATTGCAGAAAGGACAGTATTCGTGTCGTTATTTCTTCAAGGAAAATCATTGTAGAAATTTTGTTCTTGTGTCAAAAGACACGTGTAATAACAGAGAATGCCAGGTCATCGTAAACGGAGGCAGTTCAAGCAGACAGACGCTTTTACGAGGGGCATGGTGATCGGACTGAAAAGGGCAGGTTGGTCCATACGTCAAATCGCAGCTGATACACACCTTGGTGCGTCCACGGTGCACCGACTGTGGAGAAGATGGTTGGAACAAGGAAATGTGGCAATTTATAGGAATGCCGGTGCAACCAGAGTGACGTCAGCACGTGTGGATCGGCGTATCCTTCGACAAGCAGTGGCGGCCCCACAAGCCAATTATACCGCCATCCTGCAACTTGTGCAAGACACCCTAGATCATTCCATCTCGACCAGAACCATTTCCCGTCGATTGGTTGCTAATGGCTTGCACTCATGCCGTCCGCTAAGAAGACTGCCATTGACCCCACCGAATAGGCGCCAACGTTTGGAATGGTGCCGGGCTAGATCGACGTGGATGACGGAATGGCACAGGGTCGTGTTCTCAGATGAGTCGCGTTTCTGCTTGTCCAGTGATAGTCGCCGTGTACGCGTGTGACGTCGACGTGGAGAAAGGTCCAATCCGGCAGCAATTGTGGAACGCCCCACCGTGCGACAACGTGGAATCATGGTTTGGGGCGCAATCGCGTATGATTCCAGGTCACCTTTACTTCGTATTCAGGGCACTATGACGGCCCAACGATACGTTGATGATGTGCTGCGACCGGTGACACTCCCCTACCTTCAGGGGGTGCCCAATACCCTTTATCAGCAGGATAACGCCCGACCGCACACTGCTCGCATTAGCCAACAAGCTCTGCAAGATATACAGATGCTTCCCTGGCCACCGTACTCTCCTGATCTCTCACCAATCGAGCACGTCTGGGACATCATTGGACGCCGTTTGCATGCCTTGCCACAGCCGCGTTCAGAAGACGAACTGTGGCAAATGGTTGAGAGGGAATGGAGAGCCATCCCTCAGGACGCCATCCGTACTCTGATTGACTCTCTACCTAGACGTGTTGCTGTGTGCATCGCCGTCCGCGGTGGTCCTACTTGCTACTAAGCCGACGCCGTTCTCGCTCTGTATTATGACTATCATTTTGAAATAAAGATCACTTATTGTTTGTCCCTGTCTCTCTCTCTGTCTACCGAGTTCATCACTTTCTGGCCACTATTTCTTGGTGTTCCATTTTCAATGTCACGCAGTGTATAACGGTGGATGAAAAGTTTGACGCTTTCAGAGGGAAATGCAATTTCAGGCAGTATATTCCGAGTAAACACAATAAATATAGAATAAAATTATTTGCTCTCGTGGATTCAAAAAATGTTTTATACTTGTAACTTGGAGATTTATTCAGGAAAAAACCCTGAAGGTCCTTACAATGTCAGCAAAAGTCCAAGTGACGTTGTGGAACGATTGTGTGAGCCAATCAAGGGAACTGGCCGCAATGTAACAATGGATAACTGGTTCACCAGTTATTCTTTAGCTCTAAAACTTTTACAACAATATAGACTAATAATTGTTGGTACCTTAAAAAGAAATAAAAAGGAAATCCCCTCAGAGTTTGTCATCAGCAGAGGTAGAAATGTACACACTAGTGTTTTTGGCTTTCAAAGTGAAATGACACTTCTTTCATACAAGCCTAAAGAGAATAAAGTTGTACTTATGCTTTCAACTCTGCACCACGATGCAAATATAGATGATTCAACGGGAGAATTTAAAAAGCCAGAGATGATAATGTTTTATAATATGACAAAGGGTGGTGTAGATATGATGGACGAAATGACAGCTACATATAACTGTGCTAGAAATTCAAGAAGATGGCCCATGGTTATTTTTTATTCACTTTTAAATATTGGGGCAATAAATTCCCAGATAATTAATTTTGCAAATGGCAACGCATCAAAGGTTAAATCAAGACGTCATTTTTTGAAAACCTTATCCTTAGATCTTATTGAAGAGATGGTCAAAGTTCGCACAGTAAGCGGAAGAATGCCATGTGAAATAAAGGAAAAGGCATCCGATATTTTTAATTTGTTAGAGCCTGGTCCATCTAAAAAGCCAAAAATAGGAGAAAGACATCGATGCAAGAAATGCCAGAAAGAAAAAAAAGGACAGAAAAACTATTCAACATTGCCAGTACTGTTTTGCTTTTTTGTGTAAGGAACACTCTGTAATAATTTGTCAAGAATGTCATAAAGGACGAAACAAGTCCTAATTTCTATGAAAGGAAGTAATAACTTTCATACAAATTTATATTTTATAACCTATCTTCAATATATATTTTTATTTTCATAAAATAGTCAAATATATCATAAATATTTGATATTTTGATTTGTTATTAATAAAATAAATAAAATATGATTTTTATATCTCAGGATTTTATGTAAAGTTATTTAATAGACAAATCATTATTCTAACATAGAAAACAATAAAAATATTGGAAATAATATTTGATTTATTTAGGTTTTAAAAAGTGGGTAAATTTTACCCACCGCGACCTTTCAAGGTATAAAAGAGGGCGCGACCGCTGCCGGGTTAAATAAAAAAAAGGCCATTTTCAGAACTTTTCAAAGTGAAACAACATAGGCAAAATGTTAAGAACATTTTAAAATATGAGAATATAACTTTTCTCTATTATAAAAGATAAAATATAAAGTTATTAAAAATTGTTACAAAGAGGAATCAACCTCAACTTTTGCCGCGATCGCGATCGTACGTTTTAAGGCTAAAAAAAAAAAAAAGTCCAAATAAACGGTCCCGTGATGAAACAAAAATTATTTTTTATGCCATTAACTATGGTGATTTTAAAGTCGGCCATGTTTTGCATGACAGGTTAAAAAAAAAAAACGAAATCTAGATCTAGAAGAATATGGGGAAACATGAAATGGAAGAAAAACACTAGCTTTATTTGAATGGTGCAATGCTTGGAAGAATGCTTTGAAACAACAAAGTATTAGAGCCATTTTTTCAAGTAAAAATTGTATTATATAATGTGATAATGATGTTTTAAAATCATTTCATATCTTTGAATATATATTTAATAAAACTTTGCCTAGGATTTGTCTTGATTTTTAACTTAGACATAGAGGTACATGTATGTTAATGATAAGAAGAACCTATCATCTAATGATTTCTATTATTATTTAGTATTAATATAAGGAAATTGGTCAATTAAGGGAATTAAAATAAAGTGACCACTATTAAGAGGCAGCCTCTTCTTGTGTGTATGGCTGTTTTTTAATTATATGGCCTAAAATTTTTGAAAAGTAAAAAAAAATAGCCAAACCGTGGCTATAGTGAACCGTGGCTATAGTGAACCAAAAGCTCTGTCCCATTGGGGTTCACTATAGAGGGGTTTTACTGTATATATACAGTTTAGCCTCTTTAATTCAACACCCCAAGGGATCATGTTTTTGACCCATCAAGGAAAGTAATTGTTTGAAAAAATGGGGTTAAAATCAAATTAACATTTAGTTCATTTTTATTTCAAAAGATGGTGCTCTGTCATCTTTAAATGTTGATTTTAGCAGTTAGGACATGTCTTTTTGATTTAACTTTGAATGCAAAATGTGTAGACAAAATAGTTAAATTCAAATCAAAAAGTAACAAGACCAGATCTAAATTGTTTTACAGGTACATTGGGTCAGCTGACATCCCCCCCCCCAACCCACTGATAGATAGAAATGAAGGGACAAGATCCCGATGGATGCAAATTCGTGTCGGCTGCAGCCGATTTTATATTTCATTTTGAATATCGAGGACGCAAATTCACGTCCTTCAGGCTTGATGCAAAATCGGCAAGGACATAAATTCATGTCCCTTGGGTCGAAAGTGTTAAATAGACCAAATAATTTTAAAATGAAAATGACAAAGTGCAATTTGAATTTGAACAATGTTGTTACTGAAAGGTCACGAAAATTTCAATAATTTAGATCTGGTCTTATTGAAATTTTCGTGACCTTTCGGTAACAGCATTGTTACCATCAATAGACAAAGAAGTAAATGCATTTTTCTTCCATGTATGTATATATATATATACATGGTTTGACTTTTTAATACCTTGTCTGATGATGGTAACAATGATATTACAGAAAGGTCACAAATATTTCGATAATTTGGATTTGATTCTAATCTATAATCCAAATTGCACTTTGTCATTAAGTCATTTTCATTTTTAAATTATTTGGTCTAATCAACACTTTCAACCCAAGGGACATGAATTTGAGTCCTTGCCGATTTTGCATCAAGCCCGAAGGACACGAATTCGCATCCTTGATTTTCAAAATGAAATATAAAATCGGCGGTGGTCGACACAAATTTGCGTCAACCGGGATCTTGTCCCTTCTTGCCTATCTATCAGTGGGTTGGGGGGGGAAGTCAGCTGACCCAATGTACCTGTAAAATGTCATGTGAAACCGCCGTTTCAGCAGCCCCTATTGCCTGCCTATCGTTCTTCCTTGTTTGTTCACACGCTTTTATATCACTTTCCTATTGCTTTTTTTTAGATGAAACCTGTACCTAGTACATTTACCACTCAATATTAATTAAAATAAAAAAGTTTTTTAGATGATATAGAGTATATAATTGTTGTCAAATGCCTCTCTGTGTGAAGACTGCTTCATAGTTTATCATACTAAGATTGACTATTGGAAGTAATTTTTTATCTTTTAATCTTTTTTTGAATAAATATTATTGAAATGTGTAAATAGCTTATCTGATAATATATTTACCTTTAATTTTACCATTTACTTTCTAATTACTGTCTATATTGTACTTGGAGTATTTTATACAATCTCAATAAAATTAAGCAACATTTAACCCTTAATTACTCACGCTGGTTGTATTACACCCTGTTAGATACTAAACTGTAAAAATAAACTGTAAATAATAAATATAGCAGCTTGAGTGTCTCTGTAGCTTAATTATTTGTGGTGAAGCATAGATTGGCCTAATGGATTTCAAAAATAAACATTTAATTTTTTGGTAATCAAATAAGCTGGGTGGTTTACACCCAGCGCGAGTGTTTACGTAAAACTTTTGCAGGCTGTGAGTGACAGCTCTCCAAAAACTATCGTTTGCTATTAATTTTTAAAAATATTTTATGGATACTTCAACTCCCTCTATTTCTGAATCCGAAAATGAAGTTGTTGGTGGCACACATCGGATATATCTTCTGATGAAAATACAGAAATATATAGCTACCATGATTCTGAATCCGAGTTGGAATCTGAAAACGAAGAATTTGGTTTATCTTCAACTTCCAGTTTCTATGTGGGGAGAGACCAGACAATGCGGTGGAAGACCAGTGAATGGCAAAGTACAAAGGTAAGAATTTGCTCTTGCAACATAATTTCTCACCTTCCTGGCCCAAAAAGAGATGGAAAGAACATCACAACAGCTGTTGGAGCTTACAGAAAATTTATCACAAATAAAATAGTTGAAAAAAATAGTATGTAACACCAATCAATATAATTCAAGGATTCAAGGAAATTTTTCTTGAGAAAGGGATGCAAAAGATACTAATGATGTAGAAATTTGGGCTCTTATTGGACTTTTGTTACTTTCTGGGACAAGAAAGGCCTGCCATCTTTCCTTTCAAGAAATATGGGCAGATGATGGAACTGGATTCGAAATTTTCCGGTCTGTAATGAATTGCGAGCGATTTCTCTTTTTACTCAGGTGTTTGCGTTTCGATGATTTGCCCACACGTGAAATAAGAAAAAAAGTTGACAAACTAGCACCAATTAGAGAAATATTTGAAAAATTTGTTTACAAACTGCAAAACTATGTATCATCCTGGAGAATATTTGACAGTAGATGAAAAGATTATTCCATTCAAAGGTCGATGTAGTTTCAAGCAGTACCTTCCCAATAAACCCGCAAAATATGACATAAAGACTTATGTGTTATGTTGTTCCCGCACAAGCTATGTGGTGAACCTTGAAATATACGCTGGCAAGCAACCTGAAAGCCCTTATCAAATAAGTAACTCTCCCAACAATGTAGTTGAAAGACTTGTACTTCCAATCTCAAGGTCAAAACGCAACATAACTACTGACATTGGTATACCAGCTATCCTCTTGCAGTAGCTCTTTTGAATGACCATAAATTGACCTTAGTAGTAACACTCAAAAGAACAAAAAAGAAATACCACCTGAATTTATGCCAAATCGTGCACAACAAGTGTTTAGCTCAATTTTTGGTTTTCAAAAAATGTCTCCCTTGTATCATATGTTTCTAAAAGGGGCAAAAGTGTCATTCTTTTATCTAAAATGCACTCAGCAGCAACAATTGATGAAGAGACAAATGAAAAGAAAAAGCCAGAAATGATTACTTTTTACAACATGACAAAAGGAGAGTTGGACCTATTGGATCAAAAGACGTCACTCTATTCCGTGGGACAACGTACCAAAAGATGGCCCCTGTGTATCTTTTTTGAACTTTTAAATATTGCTAGATTTAATTCCAAACTTCTTTTTGATGGAAATCAACCCCAAAACATTTACAAAAGAAGAAAGGATTTCCTGAAAGCTCTATCACTTGAATCGGTAACAGAGTATCATCATATCAGGTCTACTACCAAATCCTTTTCGAAACCACTTCGAAGTATTGTCCGGAAACATGTTGGTCAGTCACCAGAAACTATGGTGAGTTTTATGCCAAAATATAATTGAAAAATTTATCTCTAATCATTTTATATTTTAGGAAGAAGACATTCCAGAACCTCTTTCAAAGGCCCAGAAAAGATGCCATCTTTGTTCTTATAAAAAAGATCGTAAGACCAAAGCACTATGCCAGAAGTGTCAAAAGAATGTTTGTGAAGAACATTCTATTATAATGTGTAGGCAATGTATGTAAATATTTCAAAAATTGTATCCCAAATTTAACAAAATTGATTTGGTGCTTAAATTAAGATTTTAGTTTTAAAATTTTTTGTTTTAAGTGATATTTCACCAGGTTAAAACACCGGGTGTATTACTACACCCAGCTCAAGTAGTTACGTCTCAAAAGTGAGTGTGAGTAACTAAGGGTTAAAAAATAAAACACTATTTTTATATGATTTTTAAATTTTTATTTATCATTTCAAACTCTATAGATTATATTAAAATGAAATTTGCATTTTGAAAAGATTTTTATTTATTAGAATTATTTTTATAAACAACTCGATTTTCATATGGCCCAGTGGACCATGCAACTCTGGAATCATCCGTCCTCAAAGTGTCAATAGTCTGTTCAAGTTTCATGATGTTCCTCCTGAGTGTAGCACTTTCTAGTTCCATCCAGTAATCAATCGTTTGCAGTAAGTAGAAAATTGTTTAATTTCTAAAAAGAATGGGTCTAAAATAGTATCAATTCCTTATAATATATGGTGATATTATATTATAATTGGTCTAAAAAAAAAAAACTACTTGATGTTTACGGAAGAGCAATTGCTTAAAGCATATTAGATATTCATAATTATATGTATTTCTACTGTTCTCCAAGCTTATGTTCATACCTTTTCCAAGAGGTCAGTTTCAGTATTGGTATAAAAGGAAAACAAAGCAATATTACAGCGGTATGGTAGATTGAACTGGCTCAACTGATGGGAGGGTTCACCATTAATTAGCCAGACCCTCCCATTAACTAATCATTGCAGTAGGAGAAATAGTTAAAAACTGTTAAAAAAGAATCATACACGTCTATAATAGTGTCAATTTCTTCATCAAATTTTGTCCATCAATATTAGGTGCAGTATGTAACTATGTCTGCAAATAAAGAGAAGTTACAGCAACATGCTGTGGCAGTATCAATCTACCCATTTAACAGGTCAGGACTGTCATCACTCCCGGATGTTGCCTCCCCACTTTATTGTAGCTTACATAATTACAGGACCCATACAATATATAATAAACCTGTTTAGTACTACTGTAAATGTACTCCCTGAAATTATCTTTAAATGGAAGGTAACAAGAGTGCAAAGTGGGGATGGTTTAAGAGGGCAGGTCTCTCATTAAATAAAAATAAAAATGAAATATCAAGAGTGCTCAGTTTTACTGACTATGCATCACTGCACTAGCATGAAGATTGTTCAATCAAGACTGTTAATGTACCTAGAGAGGCCCTTTAATTGGCATCTCTCTCCCTTTAAGTTCATCACCACTAGTAAGGTTTTTACTAGGGTGATGAACATAATGTGTATCCTTCTAATGCATAGTTAAAGGGATAGATGCCCCTCTAGGTACATGTATACAATCCTCCGGCAACTTTTTATATACAAATACTAGACGGGTGACCCTGGCTTCGCCCCGGGATTGACCCGTGTGCATATCTACCCGAGTGATATATATTTAGATGAGATTTTTTTAAATAATTGTTTGTTATTAGCATTATCTATTTGTTTGCATCAGCATAATTTAATCTAATCTTTGATAGAGGGCGCTGTTCGTGAGCTAAGTAGAATAATTTGAATATATAGTTTTAATAATTGATTTATATATTTTTTAAAATAGCCTATAGTCTTCCCCGTATTTTTTTTTACCTATGTATGGAAATTTTGGTTTGAATTAGTGAACTACTGTGAATTTGTATGCCGGACATACAAACAAACAAACATACAAACATTCATTTTTATATATATAGATATATATTTTCAAATATACATGTAACAAATTATTTCTATATTGCATCAATGTGCATTATTCTAAGGATTTCCAAGTAATATTTGATGCTTGCAACCCATACTTGAAACTAAGTTCACTTTACCATGTTTATCCTATAAAAACGGGGAAATGTTAAATGCTCCTATCCATTCGGCTGATGGAAGTATTTGCTACTTAAATGACAATATGGCAAAACATTTTACTTTTCCTAATTAGTATTTACATGTAAACAAAAGATTTTTGTCTTTCATTTTTTAAATAAACAACTAAAAGAAATGGTAAATTCTTTTTTTATTTTGCAAACTTCGAAATATAATTTTCGAAATAATTAAATTTTAAATGGTCTCAGATATCATTTTATATTAAAAAATTGGGTCATTTCCTAACCATATTTTGAACTAAGGGTAACAAAAAATGAAATTTCACACGCTTTAAGGCTTTACATTCAGATTGATTATGTAAATAAAAGTTTCAAAAAAAGAAATGAAACTGGTACATGTATTTAAACAATCTGTCAGTCTAAATATCTACAATAACCCTAAAAGTAATCAATTTTTACTCACTATTTCGGCTTCGTTTTGAACCTGACTTCCAGATTGAGTGCCCAATACATGTTTAAAACCACTTTTAAAATACTCCATCGTACAGAATATGTAATTTAATTTAAAATATAACTTGCTAACGTGTTAAAAGTTTTCATCTTCCGGCGAAAATAATCAACATTAGGTAACTCCCTCTTACGGACATTTTTAATTCATTGATTTAAAAAATAATAATATATATAGGTATTGTAATTTTATTTGAGACAACATTTTACACTTGAATAACAACAATTTGTATTTATTAACAACTTTTTGCACTTTAATTACAACATTTTCATTTTAAGCGATTTTTCGATTTTATTTGAAATTTTAATGTGAAAAAATAGTACAGAATTGAAATTTTAATGGATCAGGTGAATAAATTAAGAAAAGGCATCTCCTGATAGTGCAACTAAAAGTTTGATGGCTTGAGCCATCTGTCGAAATGCCTTTTTCTTAATTTACATTGATGTTTTTTTTTTTTTTTTGTCTTTCATATTTTTAATTGATACAAATTTATTTTAAATGAAATAAGTTTGCTTCGGTAGTATTTTTGTTAAGTTCATTTTCAATTTGAAAAATAACATTTTTGATATTCAAATATCCATTTTATTTTAGTGTGTAAGTTAAAGGTTTTGCCCTCTTTAGAAAGATATTTAAAAGTGTAAAAGTGAATTTTTATATAATATCAATCATTTATAGTTAAATAGGGAATTTTATTATTTAAAAATAAAATTTCAGAGTTTAAAAAGACCTATCAAGTTTATATTTTTCTGAGCTGTATTTAATAGAAAATACCAATATTTCAGCATTTAAAAAATACATTCAGTAATTATTTACAGAAAATTAGAGTTAAATGACACATAAGGATTTTCATTCAAATTAAATATTTAAAAATTACGAATTTTTATATATATGTGATGATTTAAGACCATGGAATTGTTGTAAATAGTCTAGATTTCTACTACCACATGTTCCACCCCATGACTGTATATAACTTCTTATGTACTGCACATAGAAAACCTCAACTAACATCAATCTGTACCGCGTAAGAATCTAATAAAGTATCGCAACTGTACAGATAGAAGGAATGGAGTCTAACAGGAGAAAATTAAGGTTAAAACTAATCAGGCTTAGGACAGAAGTCGAAGCAAGGCCTAGCAAAAGAGGCTTAAAACCAGCCCAACTATAAATAATTTACAAGTCAATACTTCCTGACAGGACAGGGCGTATCTGATAACGCAGAAGTTATAAAAGTCGAGTAACCCCGTACTTCCTGGCCAAGACCGGACGTATCTTCCATCAAAGGAAGCCGCAGGGCCAATTAGAGAAGAATCACCTAAATAGGTCAACCAATAGCCAACGGCCATGTGACGTAGTCCTACCAATTAGGAAAGAATCACCTAAGTAGGTCAGCCAATTAGAAAGAAGCAAGGTCGTGGTGTTAAATCGAGAAGCAAGAATAGTTAGTCTTCGCTTGGATCCCAACGGTAACACTTGCTCTAAAATCTCTCTCTCCTCATCCCATTCCTTCTTGACGTCAGACGCTTTTAGTGGAATCTGTTTGTTTATTTCACCTTTGGCCCAGCTGTGTCGCCTTCCACCACGACTGCACGGTAGAGTTGACATCGAGGTTCGTCTAGCATCAGGTAACACTGGTCCCAGAGGTCCCAAGATATCACAGACTCCCCCGTACCGAAGAGTCGACAGGATAGTGGACGCCAAGGTACAAGTAAGCAAATAGACCACTGTCTGTACAGAAAGATGGAACAGGGAAGAGAGGAGGATTCAAAGGAGCCCATGAAGACCGATCCCGACTACGAAAGTGGCGAACACACCACTTTTCCGAAGAAAGAAAACACTCTCGGTAGGACGCAGGAAATTGTCCCCAGCCAGGAAGACGTCACACCCCCGCCGCCGGTGTCAGATGTCCTGGGGAGGTTGACGACGACGCTACCTCAGCTTTCTGCCGTGACCGGACATCGCGAGAGGTGGAATCGCTACGATGGTTCGTACGAGGCGCAGAGCTTCTTCACCAACTACGACGCCCAAGCAGATCGGTACCAACTACAATACTCTACAAGACTGAGAAAGCCACCAAACCTCCTGCAAGCACCCCTCCGAGTTACCAACACGCGAGCGTATGTTACCTGCTCCCCCGACCTTCTCTAAACCACGAGCCCAGCGCAAGCAATGAACTCTTAACTGTCCCAAGGAACCTCCAACTATGACAACAGACCAGGCCTGTACCGACATACAAGACAGCACCACAGTAGGTTCCTCCTTCTATAATTTTTATTGAACAATTTCTCGTTCGAACTGAACTGTCCAATAATGTAAACCTACTCTACTACTTAATACAGGAGCATCTATCGCTATAATTATGCAGAATACTTTTAAAATAATAGAAATCAGTTTGTAGAAGAAAATACCTGTCCATCCATTTAACTTAACTATTAACGCCATATCTAACAATGTTTTCACCATAGATTATATCTTTTTGATCTTAAAAATAAGTAACATAACGCAGAATCTAAAATTCCATATCATCGATACACCTTTTCCTTTTGGCATTTTATTCCTTAATTCCATAAAAAGATTTCTACTAATTATAAACTGTTCTCAGCTACTCCTGTATCAAGATAATGTACTTCTACCAACTACCTTGTACCAATTCACCTCGTGCAAGCAACACGTGTCCCATGGACAGGTTAATACAACTGTCCCATTTACTAAATTTTCCCCTCCTGGAACGGGTTACTCACACGTGGTGAACTCCAACACTCTTATTTAATCTTATTGTAATGTTCCTAATCCCATTTTCAACGCCCCTATGTCCTTTTCTTTCATATCTTTGGACAGAAGTAACTTAAGTCACAGCCTTCCAAAGCTATTCCAATCGTTAAATTCCCACATAACTACACTCCTTCCTTTTACATGCATAGTTAATCAGCGACAAATCTCTCTCAACAAATTAACAACACCCTCTCACATCACTTTTTCCAATTGGCAACAATTTTCAATGCGCGACTTCACACTCAAATCTAATTTCGAGCCACACAAGCTTTATTACGTCGCCCTACTAAACGCACACACAAAAAAAAATCACATTAAACGTGTCATATCCACTAACAATATAAAAATTATCGATATGTTCGTACAACCAACAACCATGACTTTAGTAAATTTGTTATTCTTAGTGAAACAGGTTAGATTTTGTACAAAACAGAGACTTCACGTGACACCTTTTCATTTACAATTTTTTCGCTTCGTGTCACAGCGCCACACCACTAAACTCTTTCAATTTTCAGGCCAAAGACGCCTTCATCACGCCTGTGACACATTTATTTAACCACACATTGTCCACGTAGATAGTCGCAATTTCATTCAATTCTAACCCGATATCCATGAATAACATTTTTACTAAGTCCGCAAAATATCGAAACACAACAACCATTCGATTAAATATCAACAGATACAATATCCGGATTTTCGAAATACAAACACAAATCTAACAAATGCTTGAACACACGGAATAATTCAACCTCTGTATCTCCCTATATCAATCCCATAACGCTTTTCACCAAAAGTGACAAATCAAAACGCTTTTGCGTTTACAATTATAGAAATAATATCTCCGAACGTAGTTCGAATTAACTTCCAATAAGTTGAAAGAAAGCAAGCCCCCTCGCTCCCCCCCTTGACCTAAATCCGGAATCGCATTAAAAATAGCTTCGCTCCCTCCTCTTCCGCTGGACACGAGCAAACAAACAGCCGACATCTTGTTACGGCCCGTCACCAGGTCTAGATTCTCTCGCCCTCGATTAACTTGTCAACTTAACATCGACACTTAGATCCAAGGACAACATTTTACTTACAAAAATCACACACACCCACATAAGTTTTAAAAAAAAAACGACAACATTAGGACTCGATGAGTTTCACAGTTGGAAACAATGTGATCCACGAGTCACGTCAAACATAAAACAAATTCGATAAGCTAGAAAAACTTAGGCCAACAAGACCAAAGATATCAATCGAGGACAATTTAAAGCTCTCTCTACCCATCCTAAAAAAAACAGGAACATTACGTTTGGCCTACAACTTTCCATTCTTTCACGATATATAATTTCTATGTATAATCTTACTTACTCTTCTTTCTCGATGAACATTTTTTAAAATTTTTCATTTTAATAATCTTGTATATAATCATTATATAGCTCTTATAATTGTTTTTTTTTTAACGTCAACCAATCAGTTTAGATTATTGTCATTTTATTTTATTTTCTTTACCAAAACTTATTTACTTTTGCTTTATGACTCTATTCTATAATCAACTTTATATTTTATCTTTCATATCTAATAATCTCAAGTTTATATTTCATGTTTATATCACTAATTTGCCTTTTGTCATTTTATATTTTTTCTCACTTTATAAATTAGATGTTATTTACATTGTTTCATCTTCCGCTACCATGTCAATGCTATCGAGTATATTATTGCTCATTATTAATTTTCATTTAATATTTTCACTTTCTATTACCCCTTATATACTGCTGTAGTGTGTTAATCTTTGTATCATATCATCACTATTTTTACTTTTTTTAAAGATTACTTTGCATTTAACTTCGCAATTCTATTTTCGATTTTTCAAATCCTTTAATGCTATATGCAAAGCCTTAATCTCGCAATTTTATATCTCAATTATATATTATTTTATAATCAAACTAAAAATCATGATCTAAAAACAGGGCAATCTTCAATAACCTCTTAAACAACCACTTTAAAGGTTACTTCTTAATAAATACTAACCCTTTTCCGCAGGAACTTTTAACTCCTTCGCAGGCTAGACTTGACCTACTTTGATTTCGTAATTAACAATCTTGCCACACCGTCCCCCAGATTTACCTTATCCCAACTTCTGGCTTGGATACGTGCAAATTGTATTTTTTTTTATATTCCAGGGCACTCTCATGCCACACGCTGGCACAACTTTTTTTTTTATTTTACTCTTTTTCTCGCTAAGCCCCTGACGACTCTAATTAAAACTTTGATTTCTGGTCACTGATCTTCGCCCTCATTTATCCTGCATGCGTACGTCTTAACGACTAATTATTAAAACCCATAACAATCACCCTTTTCTTACTATTCAATTGTGGTACGGTAACTTTATTAGGTCCTTAAATTTACATGTGAAACATGGCCTAGGTTTTCCGCGCCGTGCACATTAAATGGTTTGGGACTTGAGTCAAAGTGACATTGCCTCAACCAAGTAATAACTAACCCCTCAACCCTTTCTAACGCCCATCACGAAGAGATCATTATTTTCCCATCCAATCGTTTTTATTTTTACCTATCATCATTATATGCTCTCTATTAAATATTTTATTCATATTTTTATTTTTACTTGTATGTTTAATATTAGTTGTGTATGCTTTATTATCTCTTATGGATATACAGAAATCAACCCCATGTTATATACCAACTCATTTCAATTAATTTTTAAAAATTACTTCCTTAATAACAGTCTTCCTATTCCGCTCTCTTAAATCCCTCCATATGAACCCTCTCACATCCGGGGCCATCTGTGATGATTTAAGACCATGGAATTGTTGTAAATAGTCTAGATTTCTACTACCACATGTTCCACCCCATGACTGTATATAACTTCTTATGTACTGCACATAGAAAACCTCAACTAACATCAATCTGTACCGCGTAAGAATCTAATAAAGTATCGCAACTGTACAGATAGAAGGAATGGAGTCTAACAGGAGAAAATTAAGGTTAAAACTAATCAGGCTTAGGACAGAAGTCGAAGCAAGGCCTAGCAAAAGAGGCTTAAAACCAGCCCAACTATAAATAATTTACAAGTCAATACTTCCTGACAGGACAGGGCGTATCTGATAACGCAGAAGTTATAAAAGTCGAGTAACGCCCCGTACTTCCTGGCCAAGACAGGACGTATCTTCCATCAAAGGAAGCCGCAGGGCCAATTAGAGAAGAATCACCTAAATAGGTCAACCAATAGCCAACGGCCATGTGACGTAGTCCTACCAATTAGGAAAGAATCACCTAAGTAGGTCAGCCAATTAGAAAGAAGCAAGGTCGTGGTGTTAAATCGAGAAGCAAGAATAGTTAGTCTTCGCTTGGATCCCAACGGTAACACTTGCTCTAAAATCTCTCTCTCCTCATCCCATTCCTTCTTGACGTCAGACGCTTTTAGTGGAATCTCTGTTTGTTTATTTCACCTTTGGCCCAGCTGTGTCGCCTTCCACCACGACTGCACGGTAGAGTTGACATCGAGGTTCGTCTAGCATCAGGTAACACTGGTCCCAGAGGTCCCAAGATATCACATATATATATCACAACTTTTATATTCCTTTTTAAAAATAATATTTAATATTTTACAATTAACACAAAAATGATTACAACTTAATATTTTATCAACTGTTAATCTTAAAAGAGTTTTTATTGATTAAAACAACCTAAAGGTATTATTAAATAGGAAGTTGTTAATGATTAATTTTCAATTCAAGAGTCGTTATGTAATTTCTAAGCTTCAATATTACTGTTTAATATAAATATATACTGTCACTTTTAATATAAATAATAATTAAAAGCTATCGCGAGGTGAACACCCTTCACTCGAGGCCTGTCGCTAGTGGTGCCCGCACGGCCAACAGCCTGGTCCTTGGTTCTATCCTGCACCACCTCCACAGCTACCTTCCACCAGAAACTACCATCAGCCGGCTGCAAGCGCGGCTGGTAGCTTAGTGTGGAGTATGAGTCGATTCTCGTGGCTCCATGGGCCAATCCAGGCTCGTCCAGTGTCCGAGGGTGGTGTCGGCCTGCTTGACATCGCAGGCCAGCTTCGGCTCGCCTGCCTGAAGGGGGTCCAGGCCTCACTGCGCGGGTCCCTGCGTCTTCAAGGCAACAACAGATTCCTGCGGCAGCCAAACCTTCTGGCTCTCGAGCACTGGCTACAGGCGACCATAGGTGACTGATGGTGCCCCTGCCCTAGCGCTCTCAACACGAGCCGCGCTCTTGGACGCGCAGCACTGGAGGCCTTCTGCCAAGCCTCCACGCAGGAATACTGCGTATATATTGAGCAATGCTCGGACTTCTCGCCCTACCAGTACCTCCGAGCGGTTGATGCGGTGGTGGTCGGCGGGCCGAGGAACATCCTGCAAATCACCAGAATGAATGGCCACGTCCACGTGGGATTGACAAGAGGGCACGCTCCTCAGGATATTCCCCTTCCGCAAGAGAGCTGAGAGGATTGTCATTGGCAACCTCCCCTTCTTTGTCGAGGACAACAGCATCGTCCAGGCGATGCAGCCATATGGCAGGGTAACATCCATCGCCCCCATGCAGCTTAAACTCGGCGAGTACACCTACGCCGACGGCCGCCGCGAGGCCTTCGTCCTCCTCAATAACGGCGTAACGCTTGTACATCTGCCTACCCGCCTGGACATCAGGACCAAGGGGGACACCCTGCCGGCCTTCCTGACCTTTGGCATAAAATGCTCAAAGTCTCATAGGCAGGGTGACCGCAGGGCATGCTACCCAATGCTCGTTAGGAGGGCGTCGCCCTCCTCTTCCACAGGTGCCGAGTCACCCGTCGCACCTCAGCAGCCAGGGCAACCAGCACCCCCTGCTCTAACTGTAGTGGTGCCGATTCCTGCACCAGCGCCTCTGCCCATTCTATGGAGGTATTCGATGTTGGTCCTGCCGACCAAGCTGTGCCCCATCGAACAGTTGATCCTCGGCCTCCTGCACTGGCACCCCCAGCCTCAGCTGTGGAGCACTACCTCCTGCTCCAGCGCCTCCTGCTCCATCTCCAGAGGTACCAAGTGTTGGTCCCGCGGCCCACACTTCGCCCCGTCGGTTCACTGAGCCTCAGTCTGCTGGGCCGGCGCCGCCTGCTCCCCATGTGATGAAGTCAGCACCAGCCGCAGTAACCCCACCGCTACTAATACCTACCCCGATGACCCATGAGCTCCTGACCGCTCCTGCACCCCCTATAGCTCTCACTCCTGAGGGCGATGTGGACATAGAAAAGTTACTCATCCGATTGAAGGATCGGGAATTCCTGCACTCCATATATAACAAGACTAATGTGGTCAGGATGGATATCATACTCGCGGTCTATTACGAAGAAGAAACGGAGCACCTCCTCGGGCTACTCACGCCTGAAGACAAGATTCTTCTCGACAAATTCTTTGACATTATCATCAAACATGTTCCGAACATGAACTCCCCAAATGGCAGGGATCTGTCTAGATTCAAGGCGGCTTTAAGCTCCTGATCCGACGTGCCCTCGAAGAGGGCTACGTCGATTGTAAATATCTCTCTTCATTCCTACCATTATTATTACCTTATAACTCCCTTTGAGTGTAAAGATTGACGAGATGTCAATAAAGTTGTTTAATTGTCAAAAAATTGTCATAACCTCTCAATCCAGCAACCCGAAATCCAGGATTGTAAAAGAACGGCCAAAACCGCAGCCAGGCCAGCTGCCTGCGCTTTCAGCAAATCCTATTGTTTTTGTTGTCGCTGCCCTCCACTTCCAGGGAAAAATAATCTTCTAAATCCCGCTGTAGGGTCTGTTTTGGACTCTGACCCAACAGATAAATTTATTTAGGCTCCATACAACGAAGACCAGGGATGATATAGACAGTAATGTCCTTGCATCCCGCACAAATCAGTAGCTAGAAGTATAAATAAATAGTAAAAGAGAAAACATATTAAAGCAGCAAGCTAAGAGGGGTATTGCTAAGTGAAGTTTTATATACAGAAGGCAAAGAGGTATCTAGAATTGAAGATAGGTAGTAAAGTGAAGATATAATGAACTGGCAAGTTAAGAGGGGTGTTGATGAAAGAAGTGAGATATATAAAGACAGCATGGAACAAAAAATAATAATAATAAAAGGGAGGTAGAAATCTATGGAGGGCTGTTAATTAATGGCTGCCTAACTATTGTGTTATATACAGAGTACAAATAACAAAGATATATAAGAGAGAGCAGCTATATAGTTATAGAGGATTTGTACATGTAAGGAGGATCTTATTCTAGGACGTATCAGGTAAACTAAACTAAACATGAAAGGTCTAGACAACTCCATGATAATGGGAGAGAATTTTAATGTGGTTAATAGCAGTATATGTGGTAGCATAGTGGAAAACCATATTCCCAACAGGTGTATTCTTATTGAAAGTATGTATTTTAAATAGTATATGTAGAACCTAAAGCTGGAGGATGCTAGGTGATCATGCAGCATCAATGTGTAAACCTTTGAGTTTTGGTCATGTTTTTATGGTTTCCTGACGCAAATGCGTGAACTATCTATTATTAAGGTCTATTATTTAAATTCTCATATACTGTGTCTTGAAGTATATGTATATGTTGAATATGGTCGATACAAAGACGCAGAATATGTAATATGCAAATCATGGGGTAGGCGGTTTCGATTCTTATCGAGTCATCAGAAACGGCTGCGTCATCATAACAAGTGACTTGTTATTTAATAAGTGCGTTTGAACTTTTTTTTTTTTTTTTTTAATGTCGAAATACTAAAACGTTTTAAAGATGTGTTATTTATATGTTTATAAAACGGTACACACGAACTATATGGAATTTGAAAAAGAGAATTCAACTGTACCATAGTTATAAAACCGGAAAGAACGTGTCCTATTAATTCCGAATCTGGTTGAGTACATGGGAATTTATTAAATTGCACGTGAATAATCCTGATATATACATCTGGTATATTTGAAGGGGTTTAAATATTTTGCGGGATAGAGTAGGTTAATGATGATAAAGACGCAGATGGACCTTCCTTATATTACGATGAAAGTGTTCAATGATGAGTAGGGGGGTATAGATCCTTTGAGAATGCTACGGCGATTTCTGAGAAGGTTGTGAGAGCCTTCCTATGATCTGATAGTAGATGTGGTTTGTTTGGATTAGGCTTCTTAAGGCACCTTGGTCTGCTCGAGTCCAGAAGAGGACACGCTAAAAGGAAATGGTCAGAGTCAGGGTTCGCGTATCCGCACCTGCAGGGGGATGGGGTTTTTATTTTAAAGCGTTGAAAGTAGTTAGAGAAGGGGCCATGGCCTGTTAGGATGGAGTTAAGGGCGCTGGAAGAGTAGATCCTGTCCGCCCTGACGAATTTGATCCAATTGTACAGGGATCTACCCTTGAGGGAGGCATCCCAAGATGTTTGCCAATCTGAGATCGCTTTTTTGCGGGCGGAGTAATTAAACCATGATTTAGGGGTGGGGATAGGGACGTATGGGGCGGGATATTTAAATGCAAATCTAGCCAGGGAATCCGCCATTTCATTGCCCTCCAGTCCCACATGTGCCTTGACCCAGTGGAAAGAGACTGTTTTGCCCGAGTTAATAATAATACTCTGACCCAACAATGAAAACATCATACAGTTAAAATCTGATGAAACAAGATTCTCGGCGGGATGATGGATGTGCAGGATAGCCTTTGACAGGATCCCGCAGACTACCATGGCACATCGTGCTGATTCATCCTGTAGTCTGAAGAACATCTTGTGACCTGAAAGACATGATCCCAACTCAGTTAAAATCGAGCACATCTGTATGATCTATATTGTAACGTAGAAATCAAGTCTTGGAATATGTAAAGGTATTTATTGATGACGTCACGGCAACTAGTCGATAATTATTAACAAATCAACAAAACAATCTACAGCTAGGGGATCTTTTTTATTTATTTATTTCGTCTCAATTTACAGGTGTTACATTCGAGCACAGCTCGCGAGTCACCTTGTCCTGGCTATTTACACATGGCGAGTTGGTGGAGTAGAAGTGGTCCCCCTAGGCCTTGCAGGAGGGCAGCTGTTGGGCGATGAGCTCTTGACTAAGTGTCAGGGCCGGGTCGTCGGAATCGGGGATTGATATCTCCTTTATTTTGTAGAATATCTTGTATGGTTGGATTATTTGAATTTTGCATTTGAAGGTATAATTTCTTAACGGAAGTTTGGTACATATCTTCTAGATCGGGTTGGTTCAAGTCCTCCTTCAGTATCTTGTTTGATAGGTTGAATGGAGCTCCTATACTTGTCCGAAGGCAGATTCTCATAAATGCGTTTATCCTATTTTTGTTTGTGGTTGTAATATATTTACACCAAATTGGGAGTGCGCATGTTACTATCGGGAGGATACAAATTCTGTATAGAGTAAACTTTTGTTTTGTAGTCAATTTGCTTCTATAGTTGAACAGGCTTTATAATGCTATTTTTGCGATTTTTGCTTTCTTTATGACATTTTTGACATGCATGTTGAATTTCAACTTGGAGTCTAAGGTAACTCCAAGATATTTAACGCTGTCAGTCCAGTTAATAGGGCTCTGGTTTACCTTTAGGATGGATTGTGGCTTGAATTTTTTATTGTGTAGTGGAGGAAAAATTATTGCCTGAGACTTTTTTGGGTTGATGTCTAATTTCCAATCATTGCACCATTTGGTTATACTGTTTATGTAATTTTGGAGTTGTGTAGTTATTATTCCTATTGATTTGGAGTTTGATAAAATTGCTGCGTCATCTGCGAAAAGTTGTATTTGACATTTTGGATGTGGAGGGAAATCGTTGATGTAGATGTTGAATAGGTAGGGTCCAAGGATAGAGCCTTGAGGGACTCCAATCTGGGTTGGTTTTGCCGTGGTTATATAATTCCCTTGCTTGATTGAAAAGGTTCTGTCTCCTGGAGATAGTTTTTCAAGAATTTGATAAAATCCCTTGGAAATTGATTTTTTGTTATTTTTGCTATCAAGCCATCATGCCATACTCTATCAAAGGCTTTGGTAAAGTCTAGAAAAACAGCACCTACTGCCTCCTTGTGGGACTTTCTTATTTGGATGTAGTCAATTACTGTGATTAGCTGGTGGGTTTATTTTATTTTATTTGACATATCGGACGCGATATCCCAGCTCGGGATACTTGCGCCTAAATACATTTTAGTAGATTATATACAATTCATTTTATACAATTTAATAACCGGACTAAAAACATAATTAAAACTTAAACGATGGCACTCTAAAACAGAAGAGAAAATCCAAAATGGATTATTTTATCAACCTATATACAACTCAATAACCGACTAAAAACACAATTAAAACTGAAACGATGGTTTTCTCAAACAGAAGAGAAAATCCAAAATAAATTATTTTAGCAACCTATATACAATTCAGTATATACAACACAATAACCGGTTAAAAACACAATTAAAACTGAAACTATGGTTTTCTTAAACAGAAGAGAAAATCCAAAATGAACTTACAAAAATTATTGAATTTTACATAAGTGTCTTTGTTATATACAAATTCGCAAACCTCTTCGATGGGATAAAAATGATTACTTCTGTAGCTGTGGAATATCGGACATTCCATCAATAAATGCATTGAGTCTTGGTTTTCTTTTCCACAGAAACAGCTAGGATCATCCGTTGCCCCGATTTTCGACAGAAATTCTCCAAAATTACCATGACCCGTGACGAACTGTGAGTTATAAAAATTCGGACGAAAATAAAAAGGAATTCCAAATGGGAAAAATTTTCTGAATGTTTCATTAGTGTTAGCTATTGTTTCAGCCATTCTTGATTCTATGTAGTTATGAATTATAGTCGGGGCATGCGGTCTGAATACATTAATTTCTTCTTTTGATAAATTGGCCAAATCGTATTTTATTATCAACGATTCTATTTGATCTGTGAGAATAGGTATTTTTGCCAAACTATGAATACAATTTGATGAGGTCGTTTTATAGGCTCTCACTACCCAAAGAAGAATCTGATATTGCTGAGAGTTTAATCTTTGCTTACTTCTTTTATTAATAAATTTATACCATATTTCAGATCCATAGGTTAGTATTGGCCTGAAAAGAGTTTTATATAAAATTAATCTTTTTTTAGCATCCAATCCCCACATCTTCCCACAGAGCGAAAACAAAAGATTTTTCATACGGTTGATTTTACAAAGAATATCATTAATGTGGGGTGTGAAGTTAATTTTTGACTTAATTCTGTGATTAGAAAATTTTATACCTAAAATTTTTACCTCTTCCACTGGTTTTATTATGAAATTTGGAGTTCCCATTGGAATATTTTGTTTGCCGTGCATATGTATTAAGCCGGTTTTCTCCGGGCTTAGCTTTAGCTTATTTCTTGTACACCATTGTATTACATAATTTAAAGTTCTTTCTGTTTCATTTTTTAACCCTTCTATGGTCTTGTGCCAGCAAACAATCGAAACATCATCCGCATAACAGATTATTTCAGAATTTGGGGATGCGAAGTTGATCAACAAATCATTCAGGACTATATTCCACAATAAAGGTGATAATGGTCCGCCTTGAGGACATCCCTTTGATAAATATTTCGAAATTGTTGTATTCGAGAAGGTGAGACTTGTTTTTCTTCTCCGATTTAAAAATGATTGGATAATTTTTATAAGAACTGCTGGGACGTGGTCTTCGTCCATTCTTTTTATTAAGGCAGGCCACCACGCATTATCAAATGCACCACTTATATCAATGGCAATCAATGCAACCAATTCGTTTTGTTTGTGTTTCAGTATGGTCTCGGTTATTTTGTCCAATGCCGTTATTGTAGATTTTCTTTTCGTAAATCCATGTTGTCTATGGCTCAGTAAGTTATTATGATTATAATAATTGAGTATTTTATTTTTAATGATCGTTTCAAATATTTTTGAGAAATTTGATGTTAGTGAAATTGGGCGATAGCTATTAATTGCTTCGTAGTCAGCTTTTTGCGGTTTCGTAATAATTTTTAATACCGAATGTTTCCAGCTTTCAGGATAGTAACCCAGCACCAGACACTCATTAAAGAGTTTGACTAAACTGGGTAGGATTGATAATAATGAGTGCTTAATCATATAATTACTCACGTTATCTGGACCAGGAGCCTTTCTGATATTAAGATTCGAGCACAAATCCTTTATTTCCTTTTCAGTAATAAAAATGATTTCCCTGTTGGTAAAACTTGGGATGTGATTTCTAATTAAAGTGTGTTCTTCATTGTCCAACCGCACATCATCATCAGGAAAAAATGCTGTTAGCATTTCCTTCATCTTTTGCTCTCTCATGCATTCTGCAGTTTTATTCAGTAATGGTATGCCCACTTGAATATCGGCCGATCTTAACCGTTTAAAAATCCTGTATGCATTCCCGAAAGCATTCGTAGACTCATTTTCTTCAATAAATATTTTCCACGACGTCTTTTTTGCTCTATTGATGGCTCTTAAGTATTTATTTCTTGCCGCTCTGTAAATACTCGGATTCAGGTTACTCCCTCTATAATACAAATTCCTGAGATAATGTAAATGTTCTTTTAATTGTTGAAGCTCTTTATTCCACCAATTTTTGGAAGTAGTCGTGTTTATAGAGGTGTGATGCTTGACGTCGAGAGAAGAGTATGCAGCTTCAATTACTAAATGGGTGGGTGGTGGAGTGTCCTTTTCTGAATCCAAATTGTTGAGGAATGATAAAGTTAATAGAATCCATGTATGACTGCAATCTGCGAAGAACGATTCTCTCGTATACCTTACCGATGGTAGAGAGAAGGCTGATTGGTCTGAGATCTTCAGGTGATTTGACAGGTGATTTTTTGGAATGGTTATGATAATGGCATGTTTCCATGTCTTCGGGAAGTAGCACAGGTGTAATGCAGCATTGAAGATCCCAGCGAGGAAAACTATCCATTTGATGGGGAGGTTTTTAGTCATTTGCGGCGTAATATTGTCGTGGCCTGGAGCTTTGTGATTACCTAGGTTTTTAATCACTTCCTTGACTTAATTTGGCGTTGTCATTGATAGTATATTATCTTGGGGATGATGGCAAGTGTTATCTGTTAGGTAAGACGGAACCTCATCCTCCGCCTTGGAAAAGTGTTTGGAAAACTGCTCTGAAAGATCATTTCCAATTTCTTTGTCGGTCAGCAAGGTTTTTCCATTTGCATTTAAACTAGTGATTTTGTCAGTTTTTTTCCTAATGGGTTTTGTTTTTTTCCAGAAGTCTGTTGGGCTCGATTCAAGTTTGCTTAAAAACTATTCCAATTTTCAGATTTCTCTGCTTTATTTTTCTCCCTTATTAAGGCTTTGGTTTTGGGTTCTTTGTTAATTTGGAAGATGAGACTATGGTGTTTTTCGAGTAGCTATTATTAATTTTCTCGTTTAAAATTCCAACTGCTGAATCAATGTCTACTTCAGTTTTCAAGGGGAGTCTGGGGGGCGTGGCGGAGATTAGATCTTGTTGAAAATGAACCCAATTAGTTACTCGGCTGAGCTGGGTTGTGAATTCATCCTTTTGGCAATTCAATTCAAAGATTACAGGGAGATGGTCAGATGATAAATCGTCGGTGGTTCTGGCCTTTGGGGTCCAGGGAATGTTTTTAAGTACAGCGAAGTCTAGGAAATCGGGATTGCCGAGTGGACTGTAATGCGTGGGTGACGAAGGTGCGACAATGTCGAGGCTTTCTCTTCCAGAGAAATTGTGCAGCACGATTCCACTGTTATTTGAAGTCCTTGACCCCCAAAGAGGGTGTTTGGAGTTCCAGTCTCCTGCAACGATTATTGCGTGGTTGTGTTTTATCAGTTGGTTCAAATCTTCTTCCAATAATGGTGCATCAGGCTTCTTATAAATTGCTGTGATTTGCAAGGGGGTTTTTCCATCTGGTTTTATCAAAATTGAAGTATTTTCCAAGTTTAAAGTATGAATCAGCATATTTTTTATAATTAAAAAAGGATTTTATGATGATGGCTGTTCCCCCACCTTTTCCTGTAATTCGATCAGTTCTAATGGTTTGATAGTTCCTGAACTTTAGATCAATTGAGAGTTTAAGGTGAGTTTCACTGAGCAGAGCAATGTCAATTGAGTTATCTTCTAAAAAGTGCAATAATTCTTCTTTCTTTGATCTGATTCCGTTACAATTCCAAGCAATAATTTTAAAAGGTAACTTGCAATTCATGTTTTGATTACTTGCATCAATTTTTCACACAGGTCCCTAGTTTCAGAACGAGAAGTTTTTCTTGTCACAACCTCAGCATTGCTTTGGTTTTGTTGTTCTACAATTTTCGGCAGTGTTTCAGATCTTTTTGAAATCGGAAGTGGGTTGTTAGGTTTGTACTGACCAGGGTATCTTGGCTGTTGCTGATGTACTCTTGGAAACTTAGGGCATCCGCGGTAATTGGCTGTGTGCGCTTCTTCGCAGTTTCCACACTTTGGGTGAAGTTGTCTTGACTTTTTTGGGCAGTCCTTCGAATGGTGCTCCTCGGCACACTTGACGCATTTTGGTTTCAGGAAGCAGTTAAGTTGACCGTGCCCGAAACCCTGGCAGTTGAAGCATTGAGTCACACGGTTTGTTGTTCTGAAAGATTCTACTGCAATTTTCTGATAGAGAAGTTCAGTTATTCCGTAAATTTTCTTGTTATGTTCATTTTTCGGTAATTCTACCAGTACTAAATTCATTGGCCTTTTAGTTGATTGTCTATGAAGTCTCTTCACAGAGGTCTCAGTAAAGCCCATTGTTGCAAGTTCTATGGCTATATCTTCAGTCTTGTAGGCTGTTGTCACGCCCTTTAATACCACTTTGAGCGGTTTTTCTTCTTGGAGTCTATAAGAGTAGCCGCCATTGTTTTTTTGAACATATTCCCTGATTTTTTTGAAGTCTGAAATATTTTTGGCCTTGATAATGTGTTTATTTCCTGAGATCGTGCATCGGAATTTATCTGTGCACAGGTGTTTCAGCTCTTGGCAGAGCAACTTCCAGTCTGTTACATTTTCTGCTATTACAGGTGGTATTCTTGGCTTTTTTGCATGTGTAACTGTTGTCCAAGGACCATCTTCATCAATGTTTTCTTCGTTAACCTGAGGAGAGGTAGCTGCGGACGTTTCTTGAGGGACTTCAGTTACCTCGTTCATGGAGACATCGTTTTCATTATGCTGTGAGACAACTTCCATTCTCGGTGTCTTATGGCTACGTGGTGTTGAATCTGATGGGGATTCGCGAGTTCGTTTCTATGTTGAAGGAGTTTCTTCTACTTTGTACTCGATGCCACATCTTTCAAGAATTTTCAAAAATATGTTGGTTTCGATTATACTGACCTTTTCGCCCGCTGGGCCGATCGTTGATTTGATTACAATAGGCTGCATCTTTTTTAGCTCAGCTCCTTTTTTCTTATTATTTATTTATTTAAGTAACCCAGGTTCCTGGAGCGTACAGAAGTCGCCAACTACCCGGGATGTCCTTCTGACCTAAGTCTTCTTGGATTTATGTACAATGCCAGTGGAAGTCCAATTAATGAGGTGTTGCCAGGCAGATTTCTTTCTTGGGAGATTTTTTAGGGATGCTGGACATATGTTGGTGATACCAAGGAGAGTGGCTGTCTGGAATCTTTGGTATTGGAAGGTTGGGCAAGTGAAGAGGAGGTGGTCTACGGTTTGGTCTTCATCTTGGCAGTGGGGGCAAGTTGGGTCTTCTTTTGATACCGTTGCAAGGTCTGCCTGAATGTAGCCATGTCCGGTCAGGATTGTTGTGGAGGTAGATCCATGCTTGATGTTTCGAAGCATTTGGAGGAGTAGTTTCGGGGTAGCAGCAAATCTTCGTAGATTTCAGGTGGAGTAGTCTTGGATGTAGAGGTCTGTCCACATTTTGAGGGCTATCTGTTCTTTTTTACCGCGCGCGACGCTCTTTGGGAGGGTGGTAAAGGATAGTAGCAGATTAAAATGTGCTGCAGCCTTTGCCGCCTGATCCGCCAGTTCATTTCCTGGAATACCGCTGTGGCCTTTGATCCAGCAGAGTTGCACATTTGGTGAAAAATGTAGGTTGTATATTATTTCCGCAATTAGTTGTGTTCTTGGGGCCAAGACCTACATATGGCTGATAGAGCTGATTGGCAGTCTGAGGCAATGATGAAGTGTTCTTTTGGGAAATTCATGGTTATTTTTGTTGCGTAGAGAATGGCAAGCAGTTCAGCTTGGAACGCTGAGCACTCCTGGTGGAGTTTAAGTTGTATGGTTTGTAGAGGAGGTGGTAGGATGACTCCAGCCCCAACTCCTTCTGATGATTGGGATCCGTCTGTGTAAATGGTGGTGACATTTAGTTGTAGTGATTTGGTAAAATAGATTATCTTCCGTAATGGGGGATAGGGTAAAAAGGAAGGACTTGGGCGTGATTCGTAGTGGCCCGTTTTCAAAGTTTTTAAATATTCTATGTGAGCCTTTATAGAGATATCGAGTGGGGGACAACCCGTCAATGAGATAGCTGGTATTGTCGGTGTGCATGGACCACCTCTTATTATTGTTTTCGCATATTTGTAGTGGAGACTACGTAGCTTGCGAGCCCCATTTGTGTCATATTCACGTTTTCCCCAGACACCAGAGCCATATAGTAACGCTGGGAGAACGACTCTCTTGTAAATTTTGTGTCCGGAACTGAAGGTTGAACCAAATTGCCCTTTTATGGTGCTAGTGAGCCTTGGGAGTATCCATCGGTCTTTGAGTAAACTGTTGTTGAGATGTTTAATAAATTGTCTCTTTGAATCAAAGGTAATACCAAGGATTTTAATTGTTTTGTTGATTGCAATGGGCTGGTCAAGAAGTCGGATGCTGTCCTTGTTTGGCCATCTTGGTTTGTTTCTGTAAAACATGCATGCTTGAGTCTTGTGGGGATTTACCAACATTCCATGCCTTCTGCACCATTGTGAGAAATTTTCAAGAAAATTGTTTATTTGACATTTAGGAAGCTTTGGGGCCACCTGCACCATTAGTGTGAAATCATCTGCGAAGCCCACTAATTCGCTCTTTCTAGGTTTTTGCAAAGTAAATGCTTTTCTTGCAATCATATTGAAGAGAAAGGGACTTTAGCCGCTCCTTGTGGGACTCCACGGAGTGACAGAATGTGAGCAGTGTGTCCCCATACGCTATAGGCCATTTTTCTATTCATTAAATAGCTGGTAATTAGATGTAGTAATTCCTCAGGGCAGCTAACCTCTCGTAGGGCTTCAATGATAGAATACCTATGTACGGTGTCGAAGGCTCTTCTAATGTCTAGGCTAATAACTAGTGTTTTCTCCCCCTCTTCCATGTCCCTGTCTATGAATTGGTTTATTGCAGCTAGGGCGTTTTCGGCCGAACGGCAAGGAACAAATCCAAATTGGAGGGGTGAAAACCAATTGTGCCGGTCTGCTAGCCATTGTAGTCGAGTCAAAATGCAACGCTCAAATACCTTGGCTAGGGTGTTGAGAAGAGCAATTGGGCGGAATCTTTCCAGTGGGTTTTCTGCTGTGCTGTCCGGTTTGGGTATGAGGACTAAAAGGCCGATTTTCCAGGGTGATGGAAAATGGCCGAATCTTAAACACTTGGTAAAAAAAGTCCTGCAAGTAGTTTATGTAGGGGAGGACCTCCTAATTGAAGGCACTTTGCTCCAAGTCGATCAGGGCCTGGAGATTTCTTGAGTCCACAGCATTTGATGGCCCGAAGTACTTCAGCGTCGGTGAAGTCTGGCTCAATGAGGCCAGAAAACTGTATTAAGGGCCGAGGCTGAGATATTGGTGTGTCAGGCAGACAAAAGTGCTGCAAGATTTTTTCACAGGTTTCCTCTGGTGTATAGGGGGTTCCGTCAGATTTTTTGAGCAGTGGAGGTCCTCTTTGGGTGCTTCGTCCTTTGGAAATATATTTGTGGACAGAGCTACAAGCGGCTGAGGATACTTCTTGACAGAGGTTTATCCATGATAGGTGTTTGGCTCGTCTTATCTCGGCTCTCAGCCTGTTGTGACATGCTCTGTAGAGCCCTTTGAAGAAGTTTCTAATGGGCGTGGATGTGCACTGCGAAAGGCGCCTTAGAGAAACTACTACATTGCGGAGTTTTGCTAAGTCTTTATTCCACCAGGGTTTTGATGGTCTGTTGTCTTTCTTTTTTCTTTTCATGGATATGTTGCAGGCCTCTTGAAGGATTTTGGTAAGAATATGCACCACATCATCTATGTCCTGGTGTGTTGATGCGGCATGGAGACGTGAGGCTGCATGTTGCAGAGAGGAGCCAAGGAATGCAGTGAAGGCGCTTTCCACACACGTCGATTCAGCCCAGGAAGTATTTTGCGCTGGGGATATTGTATCTTGGATTGTAGTGAGGATCGGTAGATGGTCTGTGAATGCCATTTCAGGGAGGCATGTTCTAGTTGCTCGGGCGGCTAGGGAACTGGAAGCCAAGGTTACATCGATGGAGGAAGACTGGTGTCCGTTGCTCCAAGTGTATTGCACAGGAGCTCCCAGAAAGTGTAAGTTTGTGAGCATAGAAGATGCTTCCAGACTAGCGCCTCGAGCATCACGGACTGCACCGAGACCCCAGGTAGGGGAGTGGGCGTTGGCGTCCATGCCTAAAACACTTGGTATGGCACATGTGGTAATGATGGATTCGAGGGTCGGAAGAAAGTCATATTCTGTTGTATCATGGTGCCAGTAGGCTGAACAAACTAAGAGGGCTTGTTTGCCTAGCCAGATCATCGCAGCAGTGATGTTTGGGTCGGAGGAATCAACCTGTACAGGATGAAGGCTGGCGCGAATAACTAATCCCGAGGGGATGTAGTTACCAGGTGGAGCAAACGTTAAAAATGTGCTATTGGGCCATCTGAAGTTTCGGGGGAGTTCCTGGAGCAGGATTACGTCTGCTTGTGTTTTGATTGCCATTTGGGAAAGTTCCAGAACAGCATCTGGTGACTTTCTGAGGTTGGCCTGTAGAACTTTGAGGGGTTTAATCATATTTTCTAATCTTGGATATTTGTGCCTTAACCAAGGGACATGCGCGGGATGTGGCTTGGTGGGTTAGTGCTTCAGATGAGATTCCTGCCTTTTTGGAGCAGTTATGACATTTCAGTGTGTTGCTTGGGCATTCATGTCCCTCGTGTCCTGTTGTGCCACATTTGTAGCATATGGGGTTGGCGGCTTGGCAGGTCGATGCGCGGTGGTTGAAACCGCAGCATCTGTAACACTGCTTCAGAGAATAGCTCTTCTCATAACGGTGTATTAAGCTTGCGATGGGGATCTTACCACGTTGTTGCAGAGTCTTGGCGGCGTCATCGTCCACTTCGACGAATACTGTGGTGTAACCTTTTGGATTGGGTTTGGGTCGATGTGCAATTCTGAAGTGTCTTTTCCCTGGTAGATTCTTGAATGATGGGTCGTTTTCCAGACTTTTAAGGAATTCTTCATTTTTGGTGCTGTCTTCTACCCCAAAGATACAGTATCTGGGGTGGATCGTTGGACGTTCCTGACAAGACAGTTCGGATGGCATTGCATTGTTCAGCTTGGATGCTAGCTCAGCGGCGACATGTTTGGTTTTAGTGTGGATGACCAGCTTCTCTTTACCTTTCACTGAAGCAGCTACCTCGTTTGAGGCAAAGAGAGAAGGGTTTTTTGACTTTACTTCGCGGAGGATTTCTCGAGATTCCTTAGTAGGGTTTATGGATTTAATTACGACATGGGATTCAAAGTCTCTTGCCAGGTTGTTATAGGTTGGTTTAACCTTCGAGGAGACAGGCGCTGGGGGTTTGGTCATGTTTGCTGTTTCAGCATATGAGGGTCTGGATGGTGTCTCTGCCATTGGCTTGGGGCGAGACTGTGCGAGGTTGATACCAGTGTAGGCATCCTGGAGAGCCAGCTCAGCGCAGGTCAGAGCGGAGTGAAGAGTTTTTATGAGGCTTCTGCGTAGATCTTCATTTAATTTAGCCTTGGTAGCGAGCGTATTTATTTGATTCACGCCGGTGTTGAAGGCGCAAGAGATTTGACCGAACTTGAAATCGAGATGATTAGGGTCAGAGTCCATCTCGGAGCGATATCGTTTCACGCCTGATGGCTTGTTAATTGACATCATATCTTCTTTTTTTTTTAATAGATATTTATTCTGTTTATATTTATGGGATATTCTACTTTTTTTTTTCTTAGGGGATATTAAGCAAGCAAAGAATATTTTAAAGATGATTTTACAAATACAGAGTAATATATATTTTCATAATCTGTTGAATATTTTCATTTAATAATATTAAATTAAATAATAAAATAATTCTTCGCCACAATATCTGCAGACCTCAATTAACTGGAACCCCACATTGGGAATTAAAGAATTGGGATAATTAGACAATGATCTTTAATTTCTTATTATTTGTTCATTATAGCATATATAGAAAAAGAGGATTCAGTAAAGACCTGAATTTATTCTCTTAAATATTGAATTTATAATAATTCTAAATATTCTAAATTGTTATGTACTCTTCTACCTAATATTCAATAATCTTAGGTAGTGTAGTTTCTATTAAAAGAGATTGTATGCTACTGAAAAGTTATATATTTGCATAATATTTTATCATTACAGAATTATTATAAGAACTAAAAACATGAATATCTCGCGCCATATATTGATTACATCACGCAACAACAACTAAGTCCTTGTTCAAAACCATATAAACATATTATATATTACACCTCTTCATCCCAATCAGCAACATAGTCTTTCAAGGTGGTCGTCTTGATCTGACTGGTCTACCAGTCGGGATTGCTTCTTCCTTTCCCTTCTCTGGGTCATCCTCTTTTTCTTGGTGGAACCCTTTCCACTGTTTCCTCCTCTTCTCCCTTGCTCAGCCTTCTCATTAATTGTTCCATCTTCCGTTATTACTTCACAATTTCTGGGTCCAAGGGCAGTTTTTAAGGTCCCAGGTGTCCACTTTCCTTTCCCGCTATAATTGCGTAAATATACCTGATCTGGGGACTTGAATTTGTTAGGAGAATTTCCCTCCTCACTTGCTTCATCGCTGTTCTTTTCAGGGTGTAATCGGTCTATTCTGGTAGTCAATCTCCTACCCATCAGCAACTCAGCTGGCGTTACTCCAGTTGATCCATGAGGTGTGGTCTTCATTGCAAAAAGAGCACGTGCAAGAACAGTTGGAATATTCTCCAATCCATTTTTCCTTAGTAACTGTTTAAGTGTTTTCACCAGTCTTTCCGCTTGCCCATTTGTTTGTGGATGATAAGGGGCTGAAATTATATGCCTATTTCTATTTTTTATTGTGAATTCTTGGATCTCATGACCTATAATCATTCTGCCATTATCCGAAACAATTTGGTCTGATAGGCCATGAACAGCAAACAAGTTTGGTAAGGCTTGCACTGTGGGCGCCGCAGTACATGTGTTCATGATGATCGCTTTAGGCCACTTTGACAGCGCATCCACCAACACTAGGAAGGTCTTTCCATGAAATGGGCCTGCATAGTCCATGTGAATGCGCGACTAAGGTTTCTTTGGTGTTATCCAGGGATGGACTGGGGGGGCTTGCTTTGGATTATTCCGCACCAATTGGCAACTTTCACATCCTTTGACCTTATCCTCTATTGCTTTATCCATTCCTGGCCACCATACGTGGCTCCTTGCAATGGCTTTCATCTGCACCATCCCAGGGTGCGTTTCATGTAGCTATTCCATTGTTCTTCTTTGAAGTGCTGGTGGTAATACTACTCTATTTCTCCATAGTAGGCATTCCCTGTGTAGGGATAGTTCATATCTCCTATTGAAGTAAGGTCTGAATTCCTCTGCCGAGCAATGGTCTGGCCATCCCAGTCGAGCCCATTGCACAATTCTTTCCAGAGTTGGGTCTTCCCGGGTCAGCCTTTCCACCTCCTTTGCTTCTATAGGTGAATCTTGATTAGTTTCCAAAAGGAAGACATCAGCTGGCTCTGGTGTTTCTAGGTGTGTCTTTTCCAAAGGGGTGCTCTGCTCAAAGCATCAGCATTTGTGTTCAATGTTCCAGTTCTATGTTCAATTTTATAAGCATATGTTGCCAGTGTTAGGCTCCATTTCATCATTCTGGGTGACAGCATTTGTGGAATAGGCTTTCCTGGATTAAATATTCCCAACAATGGCTTATGGTCTGTGAATATCTTAAAACTGCGTCCATATATAAATACTTGTAGAATTTTGAAGCCCCAAATATTATAGCCAAGGCTTCCTTGTCAATTTGAGCATATCTTCTCTCCGTCTGTGACATTGTTCTTGATGCAAAAGCAATGGGTCTTTCATTTCCTCCATCTATGTGAGAAAGTACTGCTCCCACTCCAAATGGTGACGCATCACAAGCTAATACCAGAGGTTTCTCTACATCATAGTGATTGAGCACTAGATTTGACTGTATCATTTTTTTGCTTCTTTGAATGCCTTTTCCTCTTCTTCTTTCCATTTCCAATGGATGTTTTTATTTAGTAACTTGTGCAATGGTTCTGTCTTTCATGAATTTACTATAGAAATTTAAAAGTCCCAGGAAACTCTGTAACTCCTTTTTATTTTTGGATCTTGGGAAGTGTCTTATGGCCTCACACTTCTCCTCCGTGGGGTGTATGCCTTCTGCATCTATTCGGCATCCTAGGAATGTTAGTGAGGATTTTTTGAACTCGCACTTTTCTTGTTTTAGTGTTAATCCCATTATTTGAATACTCCTTAATCCTTCTCTTAACCTTTGGCTATGTTCTTTTTCATCCCAGCCTGTCACGAGAATGTCATCCAGATAAACAATCACTCCAGCAATCTTGGATACTCTCCATGCGTCTCTGAAATATTCCCGGTGCACAGGAGACGTCAAATGGTAATATATTTACCCTGAATAGTCCTTTATGAGTGTTGATGGTTAACAGCTCTGCCGTCTCTTCATCAACTACCATTTGTTGATATGCATCCTTGAAGTCTAGCTTTGAGAACACTCTTCCTCCTGCCAAAACAGCCTGCAGGTCAGCTGCTGCGGGAACTGGGAATGTATCTGGCTTTACAATGGTGTCAATAGCACTTCTGTAGTCACCACATATTCTTATCGCACCATCGCTCTTCTGTACTGGAATGATGGGCGTTGCAAATTTTGAGAACTCAATGGTGGTTAATATTCCCTGTTCTTCCATTTTCTTTAATGTCTTTTCCACATTTTCTTTGATGGCATATGGTAATGCTCTTACTCTAAGAAAGGTAGGTCTTGCTTGGGAGTTGAGCTCTATGTGTATGGGTGGACCCTTATATTTTCCAAGTTTATCTTCAAACAACAACACAACACACTTCCTTAAACTCTTCTAAAATATTGGGTATACTGTCATGGTAGTTTACCAATTCTACTTCAATCCCAATTTGGTCAAAGGCTTCTCTTCCTATCAAATTTGGGCCTGGTCCCTTCACTACGAGCATTTTCATGGCAATTTTCTTTTCATTTACTTTAACTTCTGTGATTATCTCCCCAAAATTGGTAGCCTCTGTTTATTCCACTGCGCTAAACTTGTGGTATCCCTCTCCAGGTGTGGTCTCTCTGTCCACGTCTCCTGGTATGTTTTTTCTGAAATGATACTCTTTCCAGTTCCTGAGTCAATTAGCATGTCTATGGCTCGCCTACTGGTTTGCACCCTTAACATGTGTTAGATCCGTTCAGTAGTTTTAGCTCAGTGGTTGCCCTCGGATTTATACATGAAGGAAACATGTTACACACCAAGAATACATATCTGTTTTATAATTTGATTAAAAGAAAATTACAAATACACTTTAAAACACTAAATATCAAGTTTTATTTAGCTCTGTATAATTTACAACATTTCATTTCAAGGACAACTTTGCATGGACAAGAAGTAATTTATTTAAGTACTTCAAGCAAGGATGGATTTTTCCTTCCTTTTACCTATTAAAACATGGATATGTCTTTCTCATCATATAAACACGCCATAGTTGGCAAAACATACCAGCTAAGCCTAATGGAACATGAAGATTTCATGTTAGAGACAAAATGCGAATTTCTCTTACCTATTAAGTGAATTCTGAATTAATAGAGAATAGGTTAACATACCGTTTCCCGGGGTGGCCCACTCAAAACCTGATCCGGTCTCCTTCCAAGCTCGATCAAGACTGGCCTGTTTTTTTTATTAACAGCGCCCTCAATGTAAATATTTTCTTACAGAGTAATGAAACTTATTCATAAAAATTCTCGGAATATTAAAAAGAAAATAATATTATTATTATTTTTAAAAGAGAAAATTATGGAATAAAAAATAATAATATTTTTTTTTAAAGAGAAATTATGAAATAATAAATATACATGCTTCTCCTATGAGAAATTTATAATAATTTCTTCTTCATGAAATTTAAATAACTAGACACACCCATTTTATCTAGCTATGCGTGTGATTGATTTTATTAATTTTAGAATAAAATAAATATTAACGAAAATTTAATTTATCTTTCTTATCGAGAGATGATTTAGATTAGTAATGAAATCAAATAAAATCTATCATGCTTGCCCCTCTGAGAAATTTACATAATAATCTCTTCTTTAAGAAATTCTAAAAATACTAAATATGCCCAATCTATCTGGATGTGATATCATAAGTTATATACAAAAATAAAAGAAAAGGTGAAGAGATGGGCTGGTTTAACAAAGAAGAATGCTCGAAGGTCTCTTCTTTCTTGTCGAGGCAGCTTCTCCATTGTCCACCAGCTTTCTGTAATGGACTTCGTGATCCTTGGGCAGGACCGATGTCATCTCCAACTGGATGCCTTCCCGGTTCCTGGTCTTCTTCTGGACCCTTCTGCAATGGATTTCTGGCTACTTAAACAGGGCCGATGTCATCTTTCTACAGCAGGTCTTGGGATGCACGTCCAGGGCTGCGTCCTCCCCTGCCTTGACCTTTAGAGCACCGTCGGCCATTGCTGTGGGACTTCCATCTGGACAACAAACATTCCGGCAAGACACTGCATATATATATATATATGATGTAAATGTTTACATCTTTGTTGGGTCTGTTTGGTGGAAAATCTGGCCCAACACATGTACTTATGATAACTATTCATATTCTCCAATTAATTCACATTGAATAGGCCATTTGTTTCAACAAAATATCCTCATCTTCTATCAAACAGTTTTCTTTATGTTCCTTTCCCCGGTTGCTCTTACAAACTCTAACAATGTGTCCAATTTCCTGACACTGGTTGCACATTTTTCTTCGATAAAAACAATTCTCTGATCTATGATTTGTCTTCCCACATCGAAAACATCTTTTAAGTTGTTTTTCATCTCTTTGTTTCTTCATTGTGCTTCCTATTGCATTGACTTCTTCAGGGGGTTGTTCCAGTTTCATTTCTGCTACATCTCTTGTTGTAGCTTCGTATGCTGTTGCTATTTCTTGAGCTTTTTAAAGTGTTAACTTGTCATCCGTTTGTAACATAGTCTGAAACTTCTCATCAATGATGCCACACACTAATGCATCCCGTAATCTATCCTCGAGATCAATAAATTCACAGTGCTCTACTAGCTTCCTTAGGGCAGCTATAAATTCAGCTATGGTCTCGTTTGGTTTCTGTTGTCTTTTAATGAATTTAAATCTCTGAGCAATCGCATTGGATCTGGGATCAAAATGATTCTTTATTTTGTCAACAATTTTAGCCCAATCTGTCTCCAACGGCTTTTTTTGGTGAAGTCAGTGATTTTGTTATTTCATAAGTTTCATTACCACACAAGGTAAGAAATATTGCTCTCTTTTTCTCTTCTTTGGTCACTTCATTTGCAACAAAATAACATTCTATTCTTACCAAATAACTTTCAAAAGAGTTGCCATTATTAGGGTTAAATTCTTCAATATACTTGATAACTCACAATCCATTTTCTTTTAATCCTCGTCGCCACTGTTATGTACTCTTCTACCTAATATTCAATAATCTTAGGTAGTGTAGTTTCTATTAAAAGAGATTGTATGCTACTGAAAAGTTATATATTTGCATAATATTTTATTATTACAGAATTATCATAAGAACAAAAACATGAATATCTCGCGCCATATATTGATTACATCACGCAACAACAACCAAGTCCTTGGTTAAAACCATATAAACATATTATATATTAAATAAATATTCTAAAAATTCTATATTATAATTATTTATAATAGTTAATCTATATATATAAAATGAATGTATGTGTGTGTCCTTTATGCCTGACCAAACCACTCATTGGAACGCCATGAAACTTTGGGAAGTTATTTAGTATGGTACTGGGAAGGTTTCTAGCAAATAAAATTTTTGAAATAACTTTTCGCCTAAAAATAATCAAGATAAATATTCTAATTTATCTGTTATAATTCAACAATCTGCTCTAAATATTATCATGATGATACGATGATTTTGTAATGTAGAAAATTAGGAAACACAAAATTCAGGATGACACGGCAATTTATTTGAGACAAGAATAATGATACAATTCATAGGCAAGATACTATTCCTTTAACTTCCAATTACCGAGGGAACCAATTAATATTGGTTTTATTCAACTTATCGAGTACTTTTAAAGGGACCGGGAAAAAATGTTCACTTTATCGAGAGATTCGTTAGACAAACCTTTACTCGGGTAAAACCCGGGCGAAGCCGGGTACATCCGCTAGTTAAAAAAAAATATATAAATAATATACATTTTATTCAACTATTATAAATAATCATGATATATAATTAGTTAAATTATATCTAAATATAAAATTATGCTAAAAATAAAAAAATTGAAATCCTAATTTCCAAAATAAAATATTTTGAATTAATAAATATAAAATTTGAGATAATAAAATCAAGGTCTTTACTGAATCCTCTTTCTCTCTCTATATTCTATAATGAACAAATATGAAATTAGACACCATTGTCTTCTTATCGCAATTCTATAATTCCTAATGTGGGATTCCTGTTAATTGAGGTCAGCAAAAAATACATACAAATGTGCCAGATTTTCACTATGTTGGGCTGCTGGATGTGTCTTTCAGGCCACAGAATGTCCTTCAGACCACAGGATGTCCTTCGGGCCACAGGATTTCTTTCAGGACACAGGATGTCCTTCCGGACACAATATTTCTTTCAGGCCACAGGATGTCTTTCAGGTCACAGGATGTGTCTTTCAGGCCATGGGATGTCTTTTGGGCAACAGGATGTCTTTCAGGACACAGGATGTCCTTCAGGCAACAGGATGAATCAGCATGATGTGCCAAGGTAGTCTGCCAGGTCTGATCAAAGACTATCCTGCACATCCAACATCCAGCCAAAAACCTTGTTTCATCAGATTTTCACTGTTATAATGTTTATTGTTGGGTCCTAGTCCAAAACGGACTCTACATATCTATGCCTCACAATCCCCAGAGGTCTGCAGCATAGATGAGGAAGGGTGAGACATGGTTAGGTTAGGTGGGGTTCTTTGTGAAATTTGGCTAACAGTGGTAACGAGGTGTCCTAACACATTCATTCCTTGTTGTAAATTTCTTCAACTGGAATTTCTAATCTAAACAACTTTATATTTAAATTAATTTATTTTACATATTTTGTAAGTATATTTAATGATAAAATATTTTATGTATGTATAAATTATCATTTTTCTTGCAATATATATTTGTTCTTTAATATAATTATTATAGTTAGTCATGTGGTGAGCAACGCTGTAAAAGAAGAAGCCTAGTTTTGGTTTTTCTGTGAAAATAACTTTCTAATACAACGATTTTTAAATTTTGATATAGATAATTTCTTCTGATATATATATAGGCACTAGCCGAATGACCCAAGCAACGCTCGGGTTTCACCCGATTAAATGTTTTATTCAAATACTATTCGTTACAATTATAAATTGGAGCCGTGGATGTCACTTTTGTGAAACGTCCCGCTCCAAACTTTACATGTACAATAGGTCAGCTGGTATTACCCCCCATTTTCACCGCTAGAGGCGCGAGCGAAAGAGCAAATATGCAAATAACACGACGGATATTCGGGATAGAGACCTGAAATTTTCACTAAGAGTTTTTCCAGATTCTACTTTATATACTGTTAAAATTTCAGTCAGACTAGTTACATATTGTGGACGTGTATAGTTGACAAACATACATACATACGCTGACTTTTATATATATAGGGATAATAATATAAATGAGTTTTGAAAATTGTAAAAAAAAAAATGCATCGGCCGGGAACCCGGGCCGCCCGCGTGGCAGGCGAGCATTCTACCACTGAACCACCGATGCTTATAATAAATGGCCATATTTGGGTATTTATTCCATTCATAAAAGCAAACGATGACAGAAATGATTGTTGATGACTCTGATACTTGTATATAAAATATTAAATATGCTTTGGATATATAAAGGTGTAAGAAGAAGATATAAATAAGTTCAGAGAAAGAGCAATTTGATATAATAGTACATATACATTTACTTTTATCATTATTTAATTCATAAAATTTCCAAATATTTATTTTTGATAATAAATACACTGCGTTTCTCTGAATTTGAAACACCAAGAATTACTGCGCAGAAAAATATACAAATTTCAGAAAAGCTAGCTCACAGAGTTATGTAAATGATGTAATTTGCGCATTTAACTCGCGGATGTTGATTGAGATTTACAAGAAGACACTTTAAAATTTGCTTATATTCACACCCTTCTGTCTTACAGGAAAAGCATTTGAAAAAAATTGTTTGTTTTTTTTACTCAAAGAAAATGTTTAGTAGCAGATAATGCTAGGCCAGCGCCAGCCATGGTAGTTCCAACAGACAGAAAATTTCACGAAAAGTATGGTGTTTGGACTCAGAAGGGCTATTTGGTTCATATGTCCACAGTGCATCACCTATAGCGAAGATGATTGAAACAAGGAAATGTGACATGATTGAGGAGTGCCGTGCAACCAGAGTGACCCATCTGCTGGATAGCGTTGGCGGCCTACAGTCCACTTCTGTCGCCATTTTGCAGAATCTGCAAGACACTCTTGATTCTCCCATACCATCTAGAACCATTACAGGTAGATTGGTCGTCGGTGGCCTAAACTCATGGCGAACTTTGAGAAGATTGCCATTGACCCCTCCATTTGCAAATTTGTAGGGATAAAACCATATGTACAGCGGAATGGCACAGAGTAGCGTTCTCAGATGAATATCGCTTATGTTTTAGCAATTACAGTCTCTGAGTAAAAGTTTGGCGCCTTCTTGGTTACATTTCCAATCGGCCGCATCTGTGAAACGCCACACTTCACGACAACACAGTTTTATGGTTTGGGGAGCCATCGCCTATGATAGCAGATACCTCTGATTCATATTGAGGAACTATGAAGCCCCAAGTGCGGCAGGTGACACTACCCTTCCATCAGGGGCTACCAAATGCCATTTTCCAGCAGGATAACGCCCGACCTCACACAGAACGCATCAGCCAACATGCCCTGTATGAAACCTCAATGCTTCCTTGGTCACTATTCTCTCCTGATCTTGTAGAGCTGGATTTCTGAGAACTTCTGTCCCAAAATCCACGATAACTCTTTTGTTCTCAGGGAGTTCACAATAAATATACCCTCCTATATAAAAACAAATATAACTTGCAAATATTCTGCACGCACTGGGGTTAAAAATAATTGACTCTGAACCAAATTAAAGACTCAGAGCCAAAGTTGAGATTCAAAACAATTTTTTAAATATTTATTGTTCTATTGGAATGGTCAGACAGAAAAGGAAAAAAAAAAACCCAATGAGAATAAAATGGGGAAATATACATATAATTAATCTATTGAAATAAAAATATTATAAGAAGTTACTTATCTTTTTTGATGCCTCATTTGGAGGGTTGGAAAATTTCTTCCACTAAAATTTTAAAAACTACATTTTTAGACGATTTTCTTAAAACCTCTCCCGATCTGTCTGCCTCTTCTGCTCCCTTCTATCTCTCTTTCCTCTTATCTCTTTCCTCCAAATTTTCTATTTAACAGAGTAAATGAAAATTACTTTAATTTTCTAGAATATACCAACTGTTAAAATAAAAAATTAATAATATAAATTATAATTTAAAAAATTATTATCCAAAATATTATTCTAATTGAAGAATATTATTTTGAAATATAAAAAATAGCTGATTAGTTATTCAAAAAATGGAAATTTATTAATGGGAAAATGAATTATATATATTTAAAAAAATAACTAATAAATACATTTGCCTTATTCTGTCTGTTTGTTTGTCTGTCTGAAGCTCACGGATGGGATTTTTCATAACCATCGGTGGTTCAGTGGTAGAATGCTCGCCTGCCACGCGGGTGGCCCGGGTTCGATTCCCGGCCGATGCATTTTTTTTTCTTTTACAATTTTTAAAACTCATTTATATATTATACAAGAATGACATCCACGGCGCCAATTTATAATTGTAACGAATAGTATTTGAATAAAAGCATTTAATCGGGTAAAACCCGGGCGTTCCCGGGTCATTCGTATATAATAATTGTATAAACGAATGCAAGACAAAATCACCGCGAATGTTTCTTTTTTTTAAGGCAATTTCTTTTTAAGGCAATTATCGTTATTTATCGTTAATTTTTGTTTCGATTTTATTGAAAAAAAAAACGATATGGTGCCTTTAAAAAATGATCTTTATTACTATGCAGTTTTCTATTTAGTCAATATACCTAAGTTCATGTTGCAAATGTAATTATCTCTATCGATTTAGTAGGTGAAATGCAAAAAAAAAAAATCGACATGATGAAATCTTTATGAAAATTCACATTTTTATTTTTATATTTTCAAGACACACACAGTTTGGGACGGGACGTTTCACAAGAGAGACATCCACGGCGCCAATTTATAATTGTAACGAATAGTATTTTAATTAAAACATTTTAAAAACACACAGTTTGGAACGGGACGTTTCACAAGAGTGACATCCATGGCGCCAATTTATAATTGTAACGAATAGTATTTGAATTAAAACGTTTTTAAAATATATACGCACTCGGGTAAAACCCGGGCGTTGCCCGGGCCATTCGTCTAGTAACTAATAAAAGAAAGGAGTAGTGATGAGTTAGTTTCACAATGATGAATGTTCAACGTCCACTTCGTTCTTATCGAGGCAGTTTCACCATGGTCACCAGTTTTCTATAAGGTACTGTGGGTAAGCTTCGTGGAGTTTGTGGTGTGTCGATTTATTAGTCCAGCGATAGCCCAGAAAGTATTTCCAAGTTAGTGTTTTATTGGTATTACTTATTAGCTACATTTTTAGAGGAAGACAAAAAAAGGACAACACCCTAGAATGTCTATTGGGTTCTCATTGACTTCCGCCGATCTGTCGCACCACGCAGCGGTGGTCATCTCCTATTTAATGGCCTCGCTTGTACGTTTGCCGACGGCGTGGTCGTCATCCCAGCAGGCTGGAAGGAAGCCTCTCGGCCTCCACAAGTTCGCAGAAGTGGACTCCACAATATCTCCCCTATAAAATACTTCTTGAACCTAATTGAACGTTGTTTGTGTGCGCTACTACAGCCGCGTTGGCAGGAATTGGGTAACCATCCTTCAGGACACCATCCGCACATTCATTGAGTCGGCACCAAGACGTTTTGTTGCTTGCATAGTCGCCCGCGGTAGTCCGACATCATATTGAGCGGACGGCGATGACGCTCAGTGTATAGTGTACTAGACGGGTGACCCGGGCTTCGCCCGGGATTGACCCGTGTGCATATCTACCCGAGTGATATATATTTAGATAAGATTTTTTAAAATAATTGTTTGTTATTAGCATTATCTATTTGTTTGCATCAGCATAATTTAATTTAATCTTTGATAGAGGGCGCTGTTCGTGAGCTAAGTAGAATATATAGTTTTAATAATTGATTTATATATTTTTTAAAATAGACTATCGTCTTCCCCGTATTTTTTTTACCTATGTATGGAAATTTTGGTTTGAATTAGTGAACTACTGCGAATTTGTATACTGGACATACATACAAACAAACAAACAAACATACAAACATTCATTTATATATATATAGATATAACTTTTTCCTCAATAATTCTTGGTTTTGAAAATTATGTGTCAAGTGGTGTATATTTGAAATATAATTTTATTCTATTTCTGAAGATATATCTTATATATATAAAAATGAATGTTTGTATGTCCGGTATACAAATTCGCAGTAGTTCACTAATTCAAACCAAAATTTCCATACATAGGTAAAAAAATACGGGGAAGACGATAGGCTATTTTAAAAATATATAAATCAATTATTAAAACTATATATTTTTAGTCAGAAAATGATGATGACGATATTGCTGTATCATGTTTGATTATCAGATACAAAATTATATCGGGAAAAATTCCTAAAAGCAGAGACCACGGGTGAAACCAGTTCATTATTTTGTACGCAGGAACAAAATTCTAACAGAAAAACATTCATTCTAGCAGAAAACAAAAGCCAGATCATCTTTCTATAAAAATATCGCTTCTCAGACACAAAGTTTGGAGCAGGACGTTTCACAAGAGTGACATCCACGGCGCCAATTTATAATTGTAACGAATAGTATTTGAAAATCAAAATAATATAATTTTCAAATATCGTTGTGAAAATTTACATATTTATTGTTATATTTTAAAAACACACAAAGTTTGGAGCGGGACGTTTCACAAAAGTGACATCCACAGTGCCAATTTATAATTGTAACGAATAGTATTTGAATAAAAACATTTAATCGGGTAAAACCCGGGCGTTGCCCGGGTCATTCGGCTAGTATATATATTATACCAGCCGGATATATTACCATTTTAAATTTATTTAGTGATAGGCTTGGCAAAAATACGATGTTTCTATTTAAAGATTCCAAGTTGTTTTGTACTCACTTATTTTTGTAGTTATGAGGATATCCCATTTGATATAAACCAATATATATTTATTTGAGGAACGACTTGTTCCAATACAAATGTGTTAAGTCCTTTTTTAAAGTCCTATCGAGGACGTCTCGGCCTTAAACTTTGGTTTAGCTCAGCAACAACAATGTTTAATTATATACCAACATGAGTTAAAATTAGATACACACATAGAAGGATATAGCAAACACCATAGAAGGCTCATGCATAATTTATCCATAGTTTATTTACTTCCTCTTATCCCTACCTTGCGAGTGGAATCATTTAAGACTAATTATTAAACCAATAAGACCTCTGATGGTTAATGGACCTTATTTAGTACATATATATGCATTTTTGTTTCAGGATAAAGCATTACAAACACGCTTTTAAAATAATAAAACATGAGTTTTTATTTGTACCTCGATAGTTTTTACAAACTTTTATTTGCAGACAATTCTGAGTAGACATAAACTTTATTTATAGCAAATTATAAGATTTCATGCAAGATATGAATTTTACCTATTAAATAAAACTATGAACATGTCTTTTGACAAATAAAAACGTGCCCTTATGGGCCCATACCAAAAATTTAATAGAGAAATTAATTAACCTACCATTTCCCTCCAGACGCCAGTGCTCTTTCAAGACCGTCCTCTCTGTCCGCGTGCCCCGTCAAGACTGAACTCTAATCATTTAAAAAGTGGCGCCCCCAAAGAAAAAAATTGTCATCTTCTTACAGAGTAAAAAAAATTAATTTAATTTTCCTAGAATATATTTAAAATAATAAGAGTAAGAAAATATTATTATTCTTTTTAAAAGAAAATTTGAAATAATAATAAAAATAATAAAATATAAATGTTTATCCCTTGAGAAATTTATATAGTAATTTCTTCTTTAAGAAATTTAAAAGTGAAGAGACATGCCCATTTTACTTGGATATGTATGCAATTGACTTTATTTATTTTAGAATAAAGTAAATAGTAAAGGTAAATTATTATTCTTTTTCTTATTGAAAGAAAATTTGAGTTAGTAATAAATGATAAAATATAGCATGTTTATCCCATGAGAAGTTTATATAGTAATTTCTTCTTTAGGAAAATTTAAAGTAAAGAAATATGCTCAACTTATTTGGACATGCCTGTAATTGGCTTTATTCATTTTAGAATAAAAGGAATAAATTTAGAAATTTCTCGAAATGGTAATATAACCCTTTTGGACGTTTCATTTTGCATATAAAAGAGTGATTGACAAATATACATAAATACATATATATATGTCATAATTTGTATATAATTAAATGCAACCCCGACCCACTATGTATGTACCATGTATGATTTTCAAAGATTTAATAAAAGAATAAGGTAACTGGAGGAAAGAAAGTAACAAAAGACATAGGAAGTAGATCTAGAGGAGAACATATTTATTAATAACGTCGCAGTTAACCTTCTGACCCCGGGAACCCTGCGAGCTAAGTTTAAACCAACACTTCCTGGCAAAACAGGACGTATCTAGTGACCGCAGAAGTTATATTAGTCAAGAAGCACTCAATACTTCCTGACAAAGCAGGATGTATCTGGTGACCAGAAGTTATAAATGTTAAAGCTAACACCCAATATTTCCGGCAAAGACAGGACGTATCTAATATCCGTCGAAGTTATAAGCGTCAAGCTACCCAACACTTCCTGACGAAATCGGATATATCAGGCAGGCCATATCTTTCACCAAAGAGAGCCGCGGGCCAATCAGAAGACAGCACCTAAATAGGTCGACCAATAGGAAAAGATCATGTGATCATCTCTCAACCAATCAGAGAGAAACTGAGTCTTGGTGTTAAATCGAAAAGCAAGAATAGGCAGTTGTTCACTGGCTCTCGCCGAGTTCGGACAGTTGTGATTCCGCTTCCAACAAGGTGACATCTACTCGCGAGGCCTCTCTCCCTCGGCTCATCCCACAGCTAAGTACAATCACCGCCATGTGATTAGATAAGGAACAATCAAAACCGCTCCGCTCTTCTCAAGCTTTCTTCCCTCCAACCCAGTTGCCTTTTATTTTCAAACCCCATCACGTGTCCTGATTATTCCTAACTGTATGCTTAAACTTCCACTCAAACGACTGCGTTTCAACCAATCCTCACCATTCAAATCGAACAACAAGAAATTCCGCAACGATATTGTCACAGAACGGTTAAGTCGACAGGATAAAGATGGAAATTAGCCCAGGCACCAGCAAAACAAAAGGCGATGACAAACCGAGAGAGAAGAAACTGGCAACGAGCGGAAAGAGACTGACAACGAACGAAGCGACAAGACATACCCTGGCGACGGTAATTTTAGAACTGACCGCCGCGCTACAAGGGGCAAGATCCACGCAACTGGAAACGGTCTTCCGGAGCGCCACCCACGGGGCAACCGACGCCCGCACCGCCGGTACGTGTCCGAACAACCTGACGCCCACCGAGGAGTCGCCACCCGCCATGCCGTACCCGTGCACCCGGAAGCAATCCACGCGACACGGGCCCAGTGTACCGACAACGCGGTCCACTCGAATGGAAGCAGTACAAATGACTAGATTTCCCTTTCAATTGCGCGGACAGTGCAAACGGTCCCGATCCGGCCCAACAGATATTCCAAGCCAGCCACCCCAAGCCGAAGACGCCACAGTGGAGACCTTTCGAGACTAAGGTAGGCAATCCACCCAATGACACCATCAAATTGACTTTGGACTTGTATCTGACCCAGGACCTACCATGTACCTTTCTAGTTGAACCAGACGCAGGTTCGAACATATTGCCGTATCATTTATACAATAGATTAAAAGCACAACTTCCCAACTTAAGTATTAAAAAACCTTCCCTTGATCTATCCACCCTAAATAGTTTTACGAAAATAATAGGACATTTAACTTTCCCTCTGACAATAGGCCAAATAACCCGTAGAGAGAACTTCCACGTGGTAAATGCATCCTTGCCATTTGGAGTTCTTACCTTAAAAACCCTTTATCAGTATAAATTAAAATTAAATTATAATCACGGCACTATTTTCCAACTTGGCGTCCCATTGTCTAATACTATCTACCACTTTAAACATGTGTCAAATGAATGCAAGCACGGGCTAGGCCAAAACCTGTCCCAAAGGACTCGCACAGCACCCAAAGCTTTCACACATGGAAACCCTTGCCTGCATTCATTGCCCAAACCCCAAATATTTACATGCCACCATTCTAATCTCACACCACGCAACTTTTCACTCAACCCAATTGCCAATACTTTATGCCCACAACACATAAAACCACCACGACTTCAACCTACAATTCCAATAATGCCCAAAAAAGTGTCCATACACCGACACAGCTCACCCACTTACCACACAAAATCCACACATGACCACACTTCGCCACGCCATAATTACGCAAATGTACCTCACAACATACACGCACCCATACGCCACCACGCAACAAACACGCACAACCCGCACAACAAACGCAACACGCACGCCAAAAGACAACAACAACGACAAACAAGCGCATGCACAACCGTTAAGAATAATACAATCATCCCGTCTACACAAAACATAGAAAAAATTCACGCCACCAAACAACCACACAATCGAAAAACATTGCGATCTTTCCTAAAAGCTGTGAACGCCTATAAAGAGTTCATTCCGGACCACGCCCGCTTGCGGACGCCACTTGTCAACCTTCTAAAAAAGGATGTCATGTGGGTCTGGGATGACGAATGCCAGAAAGCGTTCACTAACCTGAAAGAAAACCTTACCACACACCCCACATTACACCTTTACCAGGAAGGTCTGCCATGCCAGGTGTACTGTAACACCTCAACATTCAGCATTACAGGCATTCTTAAACAAGTCTACCCTGATGGGAAGACATACACCGTTCAACATTTCAGCCGATCTCTGCGTAGTCACGAACGAAATTATTCAGACTTGGAACTACAATGCCTAACCATTGTGGAAAGTGTGGATAATTTCCGCACCTGTCTAATGGGCAGAAAGTTTACAATATTTTCTGACCATCCCGCATTGCAGTGGTTGAAAGAGATCAAAGCTCCGTCAGGCAGATTGTTTCGATGGAGGTTAAGATTGTCAAGATACGAATATGAGGTCCGTAGCATAAATGGAGTACAACAATATGAAACGGGCGTTGGAACTCGTATCCCATTTTGTGGCTTTCTAGATGCGCCACTCATACAGAGCCAACAGTCTTCTCCACCGGGAAAATCTCGCGTGACTATGGATCACAATAAACTGCGCACCGTCTCCCGAAAAGGAGTACTTAAAACTATAGTCCCAAGTTCACTTACAACCAGACTTCTTAAGTCCGTACACACTCAACACCACCATCCAAACATCTCCAAGACGACGAGGCTCATCTCATCACAATATTATTGGCAGAACATGACACAAGACATCGCAAAACAGGTAAAAACCTGCCCCACCTGCCGATTCACTAGAAGAATCGATGAATACAACCAACCTTCACGTAAAAATACCGACACAGGCACCAAAGCAAAACAAAATTCGTACATAAAGCACAGCGTACACACAACACAAACAATGCCAAAATTACCACATCCACGTCAGAGAAACGATCACACATCTCAACCTAAACCAATTACCGCCGACATATCTCTAATAAAACCATTGACGATCAAACAGGAGAACTGTAAACCTGACAACCAGTCCAATCATATCACACCACTCCCTAAAGATATCAAACAGGAGAACTGCGAACCTACCAATCATTCAAATTCTACAATTAATAAGGTTCAAGCAAATATTTCAGAGTCCCCAGTTACAAAAATATGGACGAACATGGGGCAATATCCTATTTTTCATCTGATTTTCATCCTTTGTTTGTTAGTTCTACCATACAAATGTATACCAATTTTATTCCTTAATTATTTATTTATCTATACCCTGTCCGCTCATAAAATTTTCGAACTACAAGAGGCAGTTTTTAATTTTGGACAAGCAGTTCTTCATTGTGGACAAACATTTATAAAACTTCTCATAATTTTAGGAACCATTTTTGCAGAAAATCTAAATAAACTCCGAAGAGATAGCAGTAACTGAAAAGATGACCAACCAATGTCGGAGAAGTCATACTCCAAAGACAAGACCCGAGCCACACCCCAAAATAAATAGACGGCAGGAAATGAGAATTTTGAGACACCGCGACAGGAAGTGTAGTCCGCGGCGATAAAACCGGCCTATGCAAACAAAGCGGAGCGCCTCGTCCGATCTCCAATTTCATTCCCTCTCTTCTGCCAACACGTAAAATTAGGTCACCGCTCCCCACACAAATTCCTCTCTCTATACCACCAATCTTGGGTTCCAATTCAAGCCTGCGCATCGACTTTTACAAATCGACTGTCATTCGAAAACCAAACAAGGTACACGACACACATCTAAATGAGTTCCCATCCCTATTCTAACAAATCAATTACTTTACAGACTTCTAACATTTTTCACAACACACACAAAGATAAAAAAATATAGGGCATAATTGAGCAATTAAAAAAGTTATAGGGCATAATTGAGCAATTAAAACATTTAGATCAGGGCATGTAGATACCAAAGGGTTCAAACCAATACACCTTATTTTTCATATTAATCATTTTCATTATTTTCTCTCAATTAAAAATGTAAATATTTAATCAATTTATCAATTTATTCAATTTTCAATCATCACTTTTAATCATTAATTATCATATATTTACCACTTAGTTATGTTATCATAGTTTCCAATCAACAAAAACTCATTGGTTTTCTTTCAAAATTGGATATTATATTTCATTTTGATTTACAAAAACATTCTTTTTTTCTCTATCCTTTTTTCACCATGCAACCAAGCATTTACTTTGATTTCTCCCAACTTTTATATTATTTTTTGATTTCCTCCAACTTTTTATTTTTAATTATTTTTTGATTTCTCAAAAGCCCTAATAAAAATCCCTCGTTTTCCATTCCCAATTTCGAGCGAGAATATGGTTAGGCATTTTTCCTTTTTTTTTTTCCACCATGCATCAAGCATTCACTTTGATTTCTTTCAACTTTTTATTTTACTTTGATTTCTCAAAAGACCTTATGAAATTTCCTCGAATTCTTTTCCAAAATTCGAGCAAAAAAGTAACTAGGCATTTTCCCTTATCACCATGCAACAAAACAATTTTTTTTTTCAACCAAACACATTCAATTTTGATTTCATTCAACTATTTTTATATTATTTTTATTTTGATTTCAAAAGCCTTAATAGAACTCCCTCGATTTCATTTCTTATCTCGAGTAGAATTCGTTTAGGCGCATTTTCCTTTCTTTTTAGCCCACTATGTACCATAGCATTCATTGATTTCTTACAATTAAAAATTTTTGATTTCTATTAATTATACTCAACCTATATCATCAACACCATTCTATTTTACTTTTATATCACCAGCAATGCTTGTATATAGCCCCTCAATACCCACAACTAATTTTCCCACAAAATTATTTTTCACTTTACAGAATTCTCTCAGGCTAACCCCTTCTTGAATTCTTCACATGTAGGGGGCGCATCTGTCATAATTTGTATATAATTAAATGCAACCCCGACCCACTATGTATGTACCATGTATGGTTTTCAAAGATTTAATAAAAGAATAAGGTAACTGGAGGAAAGAAAGTAACAAAAGACATAGGAAGTAGATCTAGAGGAGAACATATTTATTAATAACGTCGCAGTTAACCTTCTGACCCCGGGAACCCTGCGAGCTAAGTTTAAACCAACACTTCCTGGCAAAACAGGACGTATCTAGTGACCGCAGAAGTTATATTAGTCAAGAAGCACTCAATACTTCCTGACAAAGCAGGATGTATCTGGTGACCAGAAGTTATAAATGTTAAAGCTAACACCCAATATTTCCGGCAAAGACAGGACGTATCTAATATCCGTCGAAGTTATAAGCGTCAAGCTACCCAACACTTCCTGACGAAATCGGATATATCAGGCAGGCCATATCTTTCACCAAAGAGAGCCGCGGGCCAATCAGAAGACAGCACCTAAATAGGTCGACCAATAGGAAAAGATCATGTGATCATCTCTCAACCAATCAGAGAGAAACTGAGTCTTGGTGTTAAATCGAAAAGCAAGAATAGGCAGTTGTTCACTGGCTCTCGCCGAGTTCGGACAGTTGTGATTCCGCTTCCAACAAGGTGACATCTACTCGCGAGGCCTCTCTCCCTCGGCTCATCCCACAGCTAAGTACAATCACCGCCATGTGATTAGATAAGGAACAATCAAAACCGCTCCGCTCTTCTCAAGCTTTCTTCCCTCCAACCCAGTTGCCTTTTATTTTCAAACCCCATCACGTGTCCTGATTATTCCTAACTGTATGCTTAAACTTCCACTCAAACGACTGCGTTTCAACCAATCCTCACCATTCAAATCGAACAACAAGAAATTCCGCAACGATATTGTCACATATATAGTTTGTACATCCCCCTCTGGGCCTTTCTGCATCAGGCTTCGGGATACTTGGACAGGGCCTATATCATCTCCAGCTGGGCGTCTTCCCCGGCTTTGGCCTTAAAAGCACCGCTGAGTTTCCTCGTTGGGGAATTCTCCATCTTTCTACAGCGGGTCTCGGGATACACGCCCAGGGCTGCTTCCAGTTCTTCATTTTCCAATCCACCTCGTTGTTGTCCTTCTGTGGAGGGTTGGTCGGCTTTGGACAGGGTCCGTGCCATCTCCAACTGGGCGCCCTCCCTTGCTTTGACCTTTAGAGCATCGTCGGCCACCGTTGGGGGATTCTCCATCTGGACAACAAACATTTTGGAGAAACACTGTGCATATATGATGTAAATGTTTACATCATTGTTGGGTCTGTTTTTGTGAAAATCTGGCCCAACAATTGTTGTAAAAACAAGCGAGCGATAAATCAAAACTGAAAAAGTCTGAAGCGTAGTGTGGGACGTCAGCACCGATGATGATAAAGTCAAAGTCTGCGTAACAATTCCCTCCTTACTTTGTCTTTATTCCCACGATGCTGAGGTTCTCCAGGTGTTTCTCCATCTGGTCTCTGGATAGGTCCTTTGTGAAGATATCCGCCTCCAGGTCCTGAGATGGCTTGTACAGAAGGCATATGTCTCTGGATTCATAACAGTCTCTCAAGAAGTGGTACTTTCTGTTAATATGTCTACAGCGACTGCTTTGTTTAGGGCTGGAGATCCAGTTGATCAATGACTGACTGTCTGAATAGATCGCAGATGTTTTTTTCATGAAATTCCATTCTTCCAGCTCTCGAGACAGGTTTATTATCCACTTGATTTGACAGCAGCTTTCACAAGCAGCTATCATTTCCGCTTCCATTGTGGAGAGGGCGACGAGTGGTTGTTTACTACTTTTCCAGTCTATAGTTGCTGCGCCGAGCTTCAATACATATCCGCCGTAGGATTTTCCATCATGTGTGGTCGACCAGCTGGCATCGGTGTAGGACTTCAGGATTCCAGTCTTCCCTCTTTCAAATTTCACTCCTAGGTCAATTGTTCCTCGTAGGTATCTCATTACTCTTTTAATTGCTGTCCAGTGCATCTTTTTTGGTTGTCTGGAGTACTGTGAAAGTTTGCTAGTGATGTAAGCGATGTCGGGTCTGGTGTTAACAGCTAGAAACATCAGCATTCCAAGGGCTTCTTGGTAAGTGTGCTGACCACAATTGTCATCTTCAATATGATTGTACAAATTGATTTCTTTGGAAACTGGTGTTGGAACTTCCTTACAATTTTCCATTCCATATTTCTGTAATATTTGTTGTACATAGTGGCTTTGCTGTAGCGAAATTCGCTCCTTGTCTTGTATGATTTTGATTCCCAAAAACATGCCTTTACATGTTACATCCTTTATTTCTAGGTGATGTCTCAATTTATTGATGAATCTGTTTGAGGTATCTTCAGAATCTGAGACAGTGATAAAGTCATTAACATATATCCCTACGTAGAAGTATTTGTCTTCATTCTTCCATTTAAATAGGCAAGGATCAGATTTGAGTTTTTCCAGTCCACAGTCATGAAGTACTTGACTGAATTTCTCATACCACGATCTTCCGGATTGAGGTAGAGACCGTAAATACTTTTGTTGAGTTTGCAAACTTTGTTTCTGTCTTGAACAAATCCAGAAGGTTGTTCCATGAATATTGTATTTTCAATGTTTCCATTTAGATAGGCTGCTTTCACATCAAATATTTAATGACTGAATCTTTGGTTGCTGCCATTGACAAAATAGTCCTGAGGGTGGCAATTTTAATTACAGGGCTGAAACTTTCGTTGTAATCTCTTCCTGGGATTTGGTTGTATCCCATTGCAACAAGTCTAGCTTTGTGAGTTTTGTTTTTGTTTTCTTGGTCTTTAGATATTTTGAACACCCATACCCAGTTCCCATACTTGATGCGAGTACATGTTCTGTATTTCCTCAAGCATTGCGTTCTCCCAATGTTTCTTGTCTTCGCATGCGATGGCTTCATCATAGTCTTTCGGAATGGTTTCATTCGTAGTAGCCAGAACGTAGTAATCGAATCTTTTAGGTATTGTTCGAGTTCTTTGTGGTTTGTCTGATCCACTTGACTCTGTCTGTCTGTTGATCAAGGTATCTGGTGCTGGCTCTTCAATATCAACATCTGATTGAACATGATTGTCCAGTTGTTCATCCTCCTGAATGAAAAAATATGTGTCAGTGTCCATATTATTATCACTTTGTTTTTCTTCCGAGATGACATTATTGTTCTCTCTGAAGTGAATGTCTGCGGTTTCAAGAATGACTCTCGCTGTGATATCAAATACTCGATAAGCTCTTTTGCATCTTGAATAGCCCACAAATATTCCTCTCTTAGATTTAGCTTCTAGTTTGTGTCTTTGATGATTCTCGAGTTTATAGAAGACTTCACAACCAAATCTTATGATGTGAGAGACGGATGGCTTTTTACCTTTCCATTTTTCCATAGGGGTAGTGTCTGGGTCATTGGTTGTGGAAGTTAGATTGTACAGATATGCAGCTGTATTCACAGCTTCTGCCCAGAAGTGTAGGGGTAATTGGGAGTCTTCCAGAAGTGTTCGACCTTTGTCTAATAGTGTTCTGTTAGCTCTTTCAACTCTTCCATTGCTTCTTGGGGTGTATGGTGTAGTTAGTTCATGTTTAATTCCTTTGGATTCTATGATGGTTTCAAGGTTTTTATTGATAAATTCTGTTACGTTATCTGTTCTAAGTCGTTTTAGTTTTGAATTCAGCTCGTTTTCTCTCTTTACAATAAACTTCTTTAAAACTTCTTCTGCTGAGAGTTTATCTTTGAGAAATTCTTCAAATATTCTCCTAGAAAAACTATCTATGATGGTCAAAAATATTTACTTCCGCCCAAGGAGTTTATTCTCATTGGACCACAGAGATCGACATAAATGGTTTCAAAGGAGTAGCTTTCCTGATTGCTATCTGTGTGAACATAGGGTACTTTGGTCATTTTTCCCAAGGAGCAAGCATCACATTGATCAAGGGTACCATTTATAGAGTCCAAGCCTTTTAGAAGATTGTTCTTCAAAATCAGGTCTAATTTGTTGTCAGTAGGAAGTCCTAACCTTCTGTGCCATGCAGTCCTAGAATTATCCTTTGAAATCGAGCAATGTTCATTTGGAATATGAGTTGCTTCAGATAAACGTGATAGGTTCAATGTGTACATGTTACCATCAAAGTTTCCGGTTCCTATTAGCTTGTCATCAGAAGAGTATATGTATGCTCCTTCAGAATTCAAAAGAACAGAGTTCCCTCTTCTTACCACGCTTGGAATGGACATTAGATTTCCTTTCAGGTGTGGTTATGGAGGACATTATGTAGGGTTACATCGTTGTTAAAAGTTTGTCCTTACCTTGTGGTTTGTCCTTACCTGATGAGGCAGATTAGATGTGTCTCCCTTCTTCCGCCACTTGTAAGCTTCTTCTCTCCTCCGTCTTGTGCTCGATCCATTCACCATGGGAAGTCATGTGGCTTGTGCACGCAGAATCAATTATCCACACGTCCTGAGTCGTTGGGCGTTCCTCCCTTGTGCTTACATGTAGTGCGTTCTTGGATTGCTGATCTGGCCGTGTCTTTGTTTTGGTCCTTTACGGTAGTTCCTTGTACTGGCTATGTTATTTTTGTTTGTTGTATTCTTTTGATTTCCTTTGTTGTTAGGGTTGAACCAACAGTCTTTCTTGAAATGTCCTTTTCTTTTGCAAATGTAGCATGACTTTTCTTTGAATTAGTTGCCTGATGATCTGAAAGCATTTTCATGATTTTTGCTTCTGTCCTGTCTTTTCTTCTCGAAATCCAGTAGAGTTTGTTTCAGGTCTGGTAAGGAGATATCTCTGTTTATTGACAGTGCTGCTTTGATCGTGTCAAAGTTAGGTGTGAGTCCTTCAACAATGTATCATAAAAGTTCTTTTTCTGTTACAGTCTTTCCTAGCTGGGTGATCTCTTGTGCCAGTTTCTGTGCTCGTACAATATACATGCTAATATTTTCATTTGGGTTCAATTTTAGTTTGACTAGATCCAACATTAGGTATATCCTTTTATTTTCTAGAGATCCTTCAAACCTTCTCTTTATGTTGTACCAAATTCTTTTGGCCCTTTTATCGCCTCGAAAGATGATTGTTAAGTCATCCAAAGTGACAATATTATTAGGCTGTATGCTTCCCGATTATTTTTCTTCCAAATATCATATTCTAATTTATTTTTTGTAAAGTCTGGATCGTCATTAACAATTACGTCCTCGAAGAGATCTTTTGAATCTATAATTTCTTCCATTTTCATGGACCACGTTGTATAGTTGTTTTCTGTTAACTGTTCGATTTTTGCTAAGTTATATGTATCCATTTTCATTCAATTTTTCTTTCCAAATTGGCGGTTAGTCCAATTATTTAATTTCCTTTTTGATTTAAATGGATCAATTGGCGGTTAGTCCAATTCGTTCGCCCAAACCACGCTCTGCTACCAAATTGATAGGCTTAGCAAAAATATGATGTTTCTATTTGATATAAACCAATATATATATATATATATATTTAAGGAACGACTTGTTCCAATACAAATGTTGTAAAAACAAGCGAGCGATAAATCAAAACAGAAAAAGTCTGAAGCGTAGACGTCAGCATCGATGATGATAAAGTCAAAGTCTGCGTAATATTTAGGCAACCAACTATTTACCACTAATAAAAATAAATAGTGTCTTCCGCATCAGCTATAATACATATGTATATAAGAAGGGAGAGGTTCAAGGGGAATCGCCCCCTCCCCCCCTCCTGTCATAGTGCGCACCGTTTGTGGCTCATTCCTTGTTCTTTAGACATTTACTCAAAAGTTATGCTCTTTCAAATTAATAGTCAAAATTACTAATTTTCTTAACAGAAATATTTTTGGCTTACACTTTAGGAATTCAATGTTATTTAATTATTACTTTTTGTTATTGTTCCAAATAATTAAATTATATTTATGTTATCAATCATCATGTGGGCAGATGTTTACAACCTTTTGTAAACAAGAGTGCCGAAAGAAATTTTACGTTTTAGTTTACCGTACCTGTATATATTTGTATTTATACCTATTATTTTGATGTTGTAAATTTTAAGAGATACACATATTGAATTTATAAACTTCATTTCATTTTGTAATCGATAGTTTTTCTCCCAATGTCTATTCAAGAAGGACAAACTTTAAAACAATTGAAAGAACGCACTCAACAGCGGAGACAACTTTTGACACAACATGTAATTTTCAAACTACTTATTTTAAAAATTTAATTCATATATTTAATATTTATTGAAGTACCTTTGTTTTTGTGTTTTGATATTATGTATGTAATGTATGAATATATTTCTCAGGAAGCCAACTTTTTTAGCCCGCCCTTTTATATTAATATCATCAGTTTGATTTAAGGCTTGAATCTCAAATGGGGTCCTGAATAGCGCCTTTGAGCGCTTTTATTTTATTATTGATTATAGCATAGTTTTTATAATATTTTTTTAAAATCCCATTTAAAGAAAATTTATATGTGTGATTAAAATCTTGCATGCCATTGATAAAATAGTAGAAAGTTGTTCTTGAAATAACAGATATTGCATCTATTTTTATTTCAAAGAATTTTAAAATTGTTTTTTTTTTTGTAATTTTAATTTTTAGGCAGATGTACTCAGGCTTCTTTGTTTATATTTGATGACAGTAAATGGGATTATATATTGTCAGGATTGCTTGGGATATCATCAACTGTAAAAACACAAGGGAATCTAAACCCTATGGATACAACTGGTACTGTGCATGTGCTAATATATATATATAGTCCCTTCACTGATAATTTGCCAATAGGTTTATAAGAATAAACCAGAATTAACAAAGCAATACACTTGCCAGAATTTCTTTCCATCAGAACAATATAAAACCAAGCTTCTTTCAATGGCCTATCTCTTTGCCAACAAAAATATAATATCTGGAAAATAATACAAAAGTAAAAGTGTATGGCATCAGACATGGTAACATTTAGAGAAAGCTTCTCTTAATTGTGCAAATGAAAGTTGCTGATGGCTTGCCTCATCTTTTGAAAAAATATCAAAAAATTGTGGCTTGTGAAAAAAAAAATATATATATTAAGCCAACAGCCTGAAACACATATACATTCAAACCTCACTATAACACCATCATTTGTGTTCAAGATATATTGTTGGTATATATGTTGGTGCCACAGTTGGGAAGTTGCAGATCCTTTGCAGATCACTGGCCTGATGAAGCACTAATGTGTGAAATCTTTGAATTTTACATAATAATAAGAAAATCTTTACTAACCATCATGTGGAAACTTGGCTGAAATATCTATGTTTCCTATAGCAGACTTGTGGAAACTTGGTTGAAATATCTATGTTTCCTATAGCAGACAACTGAAATATGTTTCCTATAGCAGACTTGTGTAAACTTGGCTGAAATATCTATTTCCTATGGCAGATTTGTGTAAACTTGGCTGAATATCTGTTTCTTATAATAGACTTGTGGATACTTGGCTGAAATATCTATGTTTCCTATTGCAGACTTGTATAAACTTGGCTGAAATATCTATGTTTCCTATTGCAGACTTGTATAAACTTGGCTGAAATATCTATGTTTCCTATAGCAGACTTGTGTAAACTTGGCTGAAATATCTATGTTTCCTATTGCAGACTTGTGTAAACTTGGCTGAAATATCTGTTTCTTATTGCAGACTTGTGTAAACTTGGCTGAAATATCTGTTTCCTATAATAGACTTGTGTAAACTTAGCTGAAATATCTATGTTTCCTATAGCAGACTTGTGGAAACTTGGCTGAAATATCTGCTTCCTATAGCATACTTGTGTAAACTTGGCTGAAATATCTATGTTTCCTATAGCAGACTTGTGTAAACTTGGTTGAAATATCTATGTTTCCTATAGCAGACAACTGAAATATTTGTTTCCTATGGCAAACTTGTGTATAAACTTGGCTGAAATATCTATGTTTCTTATAGCAGACTTGTGTAAACTTGGCTGAAATATCTACGTTTCCAATAGCAGACTTGTGAAAAACTTGCCTGAAATATATGTTTCTTATTGTAAACTTGTGTAAACTTGGCTAAAATATATATTTCCTATTGCAGACTTGTGTAAACTTGGCTGAAATATCTATGTTTCCTATTGCAGACTTGTGTAAACTTAGCTGAAATATCTGCTTCCTATAGCAGACTTGTGTAAACTTAGCCGAAATATCTACTTCCTATAGCAGACTTGTGTAAACTTGGTTGAAGTATCTATGTTTCCTATAGCAGACAACTGAAATATTTGTTTCTTATAGCAGACTTGTGTAAACTTGGCTGAAATATCTATGTTTTCAATAGCAGACTTGTGTAAACTTGGCTGAAATATCTGTTTCCTATAGCAGACTTGTGTAAACTTGGCTGAAATATTTATTTCCTATTGCAGACTTGTGGAAACTTGGCTGAAATATCTGTTTCCTATAATATACTTGTGTAAACTTGGCTGAAATATCTGTTTCCTATTATAGACTTGTGGAAACTTGGCTGAAATATCTGTTTCCTATAGCAGACATGTGTAAACTTGGCTGAAATATCTATGTTCCCTATAATAGACTTGTGTTAACTTGGCTGAAATATCTATTTCCTATTGCAGACTTGTGGAAACTTGGCTGAAATATCTGTTTCCTATAACAGACTTGTGGAAACTTGGCTGAAATATCTATGTTTCCTATAGCAGACTTGTGTAAACTTGGTTGAAATACCTGTTTCCTATTGCAGACTTGTGTAAACTTGGCTGAAATATCTGTTTCTTATTGCAGACTTGTGTAAACTTGGCTGAAATATCTGTTTCCTATAATAGACTTGTGGAAACTTGGCTGAAATATCTATGTTTCCTATTGCAGACTTGAATAAACTGGCTGAAATATTTATGTTTCCTATAGCAGACTTGTGTAAATTTGGCTGAAATATATGTTTCCTATTGTAAACTTGGCTGAAATATCTGTTTCCTATAGCAGACTTGTGTAAACTTGGCTGAAATATATGTTTCCTATTGTAAACTTGGCTGAAATATCTGTTTCCTTTAATATACTTGTGGAAACTTGGCTGAAATATCTGTTTCCTATTATAGACTTGTGTAAACTTGGCTGAAATATCTGTTTCCTATAGCAGACTTGTGTAAACTTGGCTGAAATATTTATTTCCTATTGCAGACTTGTGTAAACTTGGCTGAAATATCTATGTTCCCTATTGCAGACTTGAATAAACTGGCTGAAATATCTATGTTTCCTATAGCAGACTTGTGTAAACTTGGCTGAAATATATGTTTCCTATTGTAAACTTGGCTGAAATATCTATGTTTCCTATAGCAGACTTGTGTAAACTTGACTGAAATATATGTTTCCTATTGTAAACTTAGCTGAAATATCTATGTTTCCTATAGCAGACTTGTGTAAACTTGGCTGAAATATATGTTTCCTATTATAGACTTGTGTAAACTTGGCTGAAATATCTGTTTCCTATAATATACTTGTGTAAACTTGGCTGAAATATCTGTTTCCTATAGCAGACTTTTGGAAATTTGGCTGAAATATCTATGTTTCCTATAGCAGACTTGTGTAAACTTGGCTGAAATATCTGTTTCCTATTGCAGACTTGTGTAAACTTGGCTGAAATATCTGTTTCCTTTAATATACTTGTGGAAACTTGGCTGAAATATCTGTTTCCTATTATAGACTTGTGTAAACTTGGCTGAAATATCTGTTTCCTATAGCAGACTTGTGTAAACTTGACTGAAATATTTATTTCCTATTGCAGACTTGTGTAAACTTGGCTGAAATATCTATGTTCCCTATTGCAGACTTGAATAAACTGGCTGAAATATCTATGTTTCCTATAGCAGACTTGTGTAAACTTGGCTGAAATATATGTTTCCTATTGTAAACTTGGCTGAAATATCTATGTTTCCTATAGCAGACTTGTGTAAACTTGGCTGAAATATATGTTTCCTATTATAGACTTGTGTAAACTTGGCTGAAATATCTGTTTCCTATAATATACTTGTGTAAACTTGGCTGAAATATCTATGTTTCCTATAGCAGACTTGTGTAAACTTGGCTGAAATATCTGTTTCCTATAGCAGACTTTTGGAAATTTGGCTGGAATATCTATGTTTCCTATTGCAGACTTGAATAAACTTGCTGAAATATCTATGTTTCCTATAGCAGACTTGTGTAAACTTGGCTGAAATATCTGTTTCCTATTGCAGACTTGTGTAAACTTGGCTGAAATATCTATGTTTCCTATAACAGACTTGTAGAAACTTGATGAAATATCTATGTTTCTTATAACTGACCTGTGGAAACTTGGCTGAAATATCTATGTTTCCTATAGCAGACTTGTGGAAAGTTGGCTGAAATATCTATGTTCCCTATAGCAGACTTGTGGAAACTTGGCTGAAATATCTATGTTTCCTATAACAGTATTGTGTAAACTTAGCTGAAGTAAAGATCCCTGTAAGCTAAACATCAGTTAAAACAGTTATTTGGCATTCAAGTTGAATGGAATAAAATGGGTGTGTGTGTGTCAGAGAATTTTACTGTGAAGTAAACACAAGGTAACAAGACCAAACAAATAAATTATACAAATTGTTTTAGGAACATTAATTGTTACCATTTTCAGACAAAAGTACTAAATAAAAAGAGGGAATACATACTAAATACATTTACAGCTATGCTTTTATAATGATATCTACATTTTTTCTTTCACTTCTACTTATTTAAATAATACTTTAGGGTTTTTGAAAATAACTTGTTTATTTTTCTATTCATTTGTCTGAGGATGATAACATTGTTAGAAAACATCATTGGATTTGTTCAGGTTACCTTTAATCTCTGATCCAATGTGGGATCACACAGAGTAGGGTCAGGTTTGGAAGCTGAGGAACTCCTCTATGTGGCAGCTGGGGATCACCAGCACCGAGGACCTGGGGATCTCTGTGGCCCGGGGCAAAAAAAGATCCACCAGCCAATCAGAAGATGAGTAAGTGCTTCCCTGAATTTTTTCTTTTCAAAACACCCCTATATCAAAAATGAATAAGTGTTTATTAATTTTTCAAAACATTCCTATCAAAAAAAAAAAAAGTTGGTGATGGTTTTGTTTGTTATTTCCACAATGAGAAACTCCATTATAGGTTAGTGTTGTCCAAGAAGGTTGGTTGTTGTTCTCAATACATTTCTCTTAGACTCGTCACAAGATACCTCACAGCACCCTTTTATCCCAATGCCCTGAGCGAGCCCTCTGACCAATTTGAAGTAGTTTTCAATGTAGGGAACTAGAGCCCGTGACACATGCAACAGAGTAATCAAAGTATATCTAAACCTAATAATAAAACTTGCTTATATCCTTGATATTTATCTTTAGTATTTTTCTTTTACATATTATATCCAAATCAATACATTTTTAGTTTCAAATTTATAATCCAAATTGTAACTTTGGATTGTAACAAATCATTTATTGGTTACTAAATATTTGTAAAAAATCAAGTCATTCAGCAGGAATTTTTTAAATGCAACAAACTTCCTGCTGTCCTTATTGCGATGAAAAAATATTGGGAGGACTTTCTACATCAGTGGCGAACCCTCCCAGTGGTTTCACCAATCTAATCCATCCTAAATAATCATGATGAGTCAATCCCTCCCATTATTTTTTCATCACAGTAAAGACAATGAGAAGTTTATTTTATTTGAAAAAGAAAAATTACAATACAGTATAACCTCGTTAATTCGACACTCTACCTTAATTCGACCATATTCTGATGTCCCGACCTCCGGTCTATCAAATAACAAACCGTAATTTGACAGTATCGTTAATACGACAGTTCCAATAGCTCGACCATTCTAAAATTCGAATTTCGATAGTTGAATTTTTTTTACATACAACCTTACCGCTATAAAGGTATTAGGGCAGCGGAAAGCAGCGACGATCGACAGGCGGCGATAGAATCGCGCCTGCGCACTTTTGGTTTCTGTTAGTTTAAGTTTCACTTTGCAGTGCCGTTGTTGCGCAATGTCGCAAGTGTTATTATTATTTTTTACGCAGGAATTTAGGCTTCGTGCGCTAATTAACCCTTAAGTACTCGCGCGGGGTCTGCTAGACCCCAGACACACTTATTTCATTAAATATCTAGAATTCTATAAAACATTAAGAGATCAAAACTTTACTAGCTTAATTTTATATGATAATGAATATGCAAAGATATATTAACTTGATTTTGTTGCCCTATAATAGACAATAATATGGAGTTGGGGGGGGTCCATTGGACCCCGTGCGAGTAATAACGTAACTTTAATTTTCAAACATGGTGAAATAGTTAAGCTGCCTTATAGCTCGGCAAATCTTTATATCCTTTATCTATGACTTTGACTTAAGTTTTCAGAAACAATGAATAGAAATAAAATAGAAATTTCCCCCAATTTTTTGCTACAAAAGCTACGTTTTCAGTATTCAAGAAAAGAGAGTACACTGATTTCAAATGTACCAAAATAGTTCAAAGCAGTTATTTTAATTTGATTTCAAGGACTCCACAAAACAAATACAGTAGCACCCTGCTAATACGAACCCTGGATATAACGAACCTTCCCTTATAACAAACCCATGCCGATTCCCAATTCCATTCCGTTGAAAATACCATCGTTATAACGAACTTTGCGATTTTTAGAATAACGAACTACCCCTATAACGAACCTATTTTCGGTCCCAAAATAATAAAATCTATTTAAAATATTATGCTTATAATGAACTTAGAATTGTAATTTAAAAAAAATTAAAACAACCAAATTTTGAGCATGTTTCAGCTCGCGGATCGCGATTTCAAAACAATAAATTTTGCGGTATTGTTTGTTTTGAATTTTGCACTTTATTTTTGCTGTATGTTGTATAAATTTTAACACATTATACTTTTTATTAAATAGAATATATTTGCATCCATTAAATTTGAAATATAAAAATACAAATGGCTTCCAAAATGAAGAAAACAAAGCATTTTAAAAACAAAAGCGTTATTTCTTTAAAAAAAAAAGGCCATTTTCAGAACTTTTCAAAGTGAAACAACACAGGCAAAATTTCAAGAACATTAAAATAAGAGAATATAACTTTTCTATTATAAAATATAAAATATAAAGCTATTAAAAATTGTTACAAAGAGGAATCAACCTCAACTTTTGCCGCGATCGCGATCGTACGTTTTAGGGCTAAAAAAAATCCAAATAAATGGTCCCGTTATGAAACAAAAACTATTTTTATGCCATTAACTATGGTGATTTCAAAGTCAGTAATGTTTTGCATGACAGGTTAAAAAAAAAAAAAAAACGAAATCTAGACCTAGAATAATATGTGGGAAAATGAAATGGAAGAAAAACACTTAACTTTATTTGAATGGTGCAATGCTTTGAAGCAACAAGGTGTTAGAACCATTTTTCCAAGTAAACAATGTATTATATAATGTGATAATGATGTTTTAAAATCATTTTATATCTTTGAATATATATTTAATAAAACTTTGCCTAGGATTTGTCTTGATTTTTAAATTAGACATAGAGGTACATGTATGTTAATGATAAGAAGAACCTATCATCTAATGATTTCTATTATTATTCAGTATTAATATAAGGAAATTGGTCAATTAAGGGAATTAAAACAAAGTGACCACTATTAAGATGCAGTCTCTTCCAGTGTGTATGGCTGTCCTTTAATTATACGGTCTAAAATTTTTGAAAAGTAAAAAAAAAAAAGCCAAACCGTGGCTATAGTGAACCAAAAGCTCTGTCCCATTGGGGTTCACTATAGAGGGGTTTTACTGTATAAAGGAATTTTCAAAAAGATCATGATTCTTTTTAAATATTATTTTTAAATTTTCTTTTTATTTTCCATATTTATTTCCTTTCAACTGCTATAATCTTCAATTAGAATAAAATATTATTTGTAATTATTTATGTTTCAAAAATATGTATTATTGCCATTATGTCCCTGATACTAAAAGTTAATCATGAAAATAAAAAATAAATACAAAAAATACACACACAATGGCTTCAATTATAATATCATTAATTTATATTACAATTTTTAAAAAACATTATTTTAGCGAGTTGATGGGTAATCATCTAACCTTAATTCAACACTTCCTTTAATTCAACCGAAAGCTCTGATCCCTTGGGGTGTTGAATTAAAGAGGTTCGACTGTATATGGTTTTATTATAGGTGGCATGCCTTGGGCTAAATATTTGTTTTAACTTTGATACCTGTGTTGTAAGCAAAAATTGAATCTCTTTAATTGTTCCACTTCAGCTTCAAAACACTTGACTGATCGGCTCATCCCTTTAACCAATCAGCAGCTGCAGAAAGTATACATCAGCTACCATTGGCCAGCGAGTTCATGAGATCCCACTATTTGTGCACATGCATCAATGAAAGACAGGAACTGTGCATGCAATGAAGAGGGGCACAAATTGATTTCCCCCCAGGCCCTCATGTCTGGTAGCCACTGAAGGATGTATAAGCACTCTCAAATGAAAGGCCGGATGACATTACAGGTCCAGTACCTGTGGGCAAGCAACAAGTCAATGGAACCATGGGCGATGCAGCATTCTGTTGGGGTGAGGCAACAGCTGCATCACTTTCATGTTCTGAGAAGCTTGAGAGCAGGTCTGTGGTGGTGTTGGGCAGCACAATGAGGCACTGCACCTCCAGAGGACAAGAAAGAAGCAGGTCCTCATATGTCAGTGAAGCCCCTGTGTGAGAACTCAGGGGGCACAAGCAATTCATGCTTTCTATAGACCAAAACACAATAAACAGAAAAACTGGCATTCCACAGATTTATCTGCAATTTAAAAATTGACTGGAAAACCCCTTTTGATAAGAAAAAGCATTTTTTCTTCTTCTTATTCTTCTTTCAAAAAAATTATATATCAATTAAAAAAAAAAAAATTTTCTTCCCTTGTATTCATACCCAGAACATAGTATTGTATTTTTAACATCTCCAGTGTTTCCTGATTTGAGAGTTCATTTTTAATGGAACCATTTTTGTTTTTCCATTAAATTAGTTTTCATAGGCATCTTACCCTGTCTAATGCATTCATTCATGCCTACATTTTCAAGCCCCTAAAGGCTAAGTGCCTTGGATATCATACATTAGGAGTATCATCAAATTTGCATAAAAAAGAATAGCTTTAGGTTTATTGTAACAATCTTTTATTGAACCTGTGCTTTGTGAGTGCATTTTTGCTTGGAACCAAATGGAAACTCCCAAAACATATTGTTGTGTGGGAGCCTGGAAGTCACAGGGCCGTACTAAGGGATGTAACTTTTTATTGGTGCCAGGGTTGGGGCTGGTCCGGGGAAGCATCTTGTCTGTAGCTTCTTGGCACTCGGGTCGGTCCTCTGTAGGGTCGGTCGGTGCGGGTCAGGCTGTCTTCATTTTGCGTTGATCCAAAAATGGAACTTAAGTCCGAAAAAAAAAAAAAATAAATAAAAAGTGCAAGCAAGAAAGTTGGTCCGTGGTCAAAGTGCAATTTCTTGCCGAACTATGTTGTTCGATGACTCACAGAGAGAGTTTAAAATTAATTAAAATAAAAAAAAAAAATTCAAAATCGTGAGCCTTGCTAGTTAAGATAGCGGGCGTGTGTTAATCGCGCCCACGTGTCCGGCGTTCAGGGTCGCGCCGTTGTTACACAACAATATGTACTGCATATATACTTTATTTCGTTAAATAAAATTCATAATATTAATAATAATTTAATTTAAAAAATAGTTTATTATCATGATAAATAGATAAAATGCAATTATACAGTATAGCCTCGTTAATTCGACCATGTTCTGATGTCTGGACCTCTTGTCTATCAAATAACAAACCATAATTGGACACTATCGATAATACAACACTCCCGATAGTTCGACCATTTTAAAATTCGAATTTTGACAGTTGAATGCTTTTTTACATACAACTTTACCGCTAAAAAGGTATTACAGCGGCAGCAAGCAGCGGATGCCGATAGGATCGCGCTTGCACACTTTTGGTTTCTGGTTAGTTTAAGTTTCACTTTGCAGTGAAGTTTCGCAATGTCGCGAGTGTTATTGTTTTATTTTACGCAGGAATTTAGTCATCGTGCGCTAATTAACCCTTAACTGGACAGGTGAATTTTTCTTACGTAACTGGACGGGTTTGGTAGATTCAACCCACTTATGTAACTTTATGAAATAAGTGCTAAATAATGATTGAAATCATAATTTAAAAAAAAATATTTAATTAATATAAATGTTAATATACAGATTTTGACTTTTAAAAATTCTGAAAATAATCTATTTACAGTTTTCACAAATTATTAAGAAATGTTTTTTGCAAACGCTTAGTTGACATACAGAGCAAATTTTTATTTTTTACCGCGTTTTTGATGGAAATTTGTAGCACCTTTTTGGAGTATCAGATTATTGTGGCATTGTAGTTTCACTTGGTTTACTTGAACCATCATTCTTCTTGAATTGTCGTCTGTAATTCCAGCGGGAGAGAATTAAGATTACGTGTGGCCAGGTGTTCATCAGTCAATGCTCTCCCAAGATCAACAATAAAATGACTCCTTTCTTTTTTACCCTTTTTATCAATCTGATTACAGATTTTCTTTTTTTTTTTTGGGAACATAGGAGACTAAAGTGGTTGTTCCAGAGAAACCAAAAATGTTCCTTATTCTCTGTTAGGGTGCAGTTGAAATTGTGGTGGAATCTGAGGTTTGTTCTTTCTCATCCTTCCTAAATATATATGTAAGGCCATGTTCTTTCAACTTATCAACTAATTCTATATATTGAAGTGAACCAATTGTCAGTTGTAATATTCCTATTACTCTTCCAAAGTGGTTGACTAATCTCTAAAACTTATATATATTTTGGGTTGCAGGGATAGTTCTCTCTGTTGACTTGATTGATAATTATACTTACCCAAAGAAAGAAGTGTTATTTTATAAAAGGAAGCTAAAAAATAGCAGAAGATAGCGATTCAAGTATGAGACACGAGCTAACACTGACAGGAAAAATTCTCACGCTTATGGACGGGCTGGGCGGAATCGGCCCCCATATACAAATTTAACCCCCCACCCAAAACTGATATTCATAAATGATGTATGGAAAATATTTGTATCACTGTAAAATTAGACTACATGAAAGCTGGTAGCTCTCAGTAAACGAAAAAAATATATTTTTCCTATATTAAGTTTATGAATGGGCGGAATCTACCCAACCCGTCCAGTTAAGAGTTAATAATATTATTTTCTTTTTAATTTTTAGCATTGGAATATTTTAGTTATTTTAAAATTTACAAATAATTACCTTTTAAATGAATAAATCTTTATAAAATGTAGCCACAATGATTATGATAACATTTTATTTCGATATTCCATTTCCATGTTATTATAAAAGATTTTTCACAGGAAGAAAAATATGCATGTTTTTTTTTTCAAAATAGACCATCTGGAATGCATCCTGAATAGGATTTCAGTTCAAAAACAGACAACTATAAAGGAATTTTTAAAAAGATCTTCATGATCCTTTCTAAATGATATTTTCAATTTTTTATATAATACACTGCGGACTGTAATTGTAGAACGACACTTGAAGTTACACCGCATGAGTTTCTTTTCAACGACAAATTTCCCATCCCTGGACACTTTTATTTTTCCGTTCGACATTACTCTTCATATTTCATCCTTCCATACCTCATCCAAAAAGGTTAGAAATAGTCGATATTTCACCTTGAAATAATAAAAAAAAATAATAATTTGTCGTTGAAAAGAAACTCATGCGGTGTAACTTCAAGTGTCGTTTTACATTTTCAATTTTTCTTTTTATTTTACACTAGCCGAATGACCCGGGCAACGCCCGTGTTTTACCCGATTGAATGTTTTTATTCAAATACTATTTGTTACAATTATAAATTGGCGCCTTAAATAAATGCATATATTAGTTAATAACTAAATGGAATCCTCTCTTTCTTTTTCCCAGTAAGAGACGCCTACGGAAGCCAACAGAATTTCAGAAGTTGGATAACCCTGAAGAAAGAAGAATTGCTTGAGTGATTAATCAACAACAAAGGATGCGCGACGCCATGTTGGATTAACCTAAAGAAGAAGACACCCTCCGACGCAACCCACGACGTTCCTGCAACGCAAAGTTCAATCGAGGACGATTGGAATCCAGGAATGGCCGAATGTAGGCGCCATCCCGACCTTTACCGACACCTGAATGGCGCTCTCCTATTGGCTCACCTCGATCACGCCACCACTACGCGAGACACTTTGTTTTTGACTTTGCCCCCCCCACTCGCTTTTTAGTTTTTGTAACTATTGTGTTGGAGCGGGTCGCTCCTTAAATAAATGCATATATTAGTTAATAACTAAATGGAATCCTCTCTTTCTTTTTCCCAGTAAGAGACGCCTACGGAAGCCAACAGTACATAGACAGATAAAGTTATAATTCGGTACATAGACCATAAATCTGTACATAGACAGGAAAAGCACATATATTTTTATAATATAAATGAGTTTTAAAAATTGTAAAAAAAAAAAATGCATCGGCCAGGAATCGAACCTGGGGCGCCCACATGGCTGGCAAGCATTCTACCACTGAACCAAAAGCAAACGGTGACAGAATTAAGAACGCATGACGCTGATAACTGTATATAGAATATTTATTTCCTTTCAACTGCTATATTCTTCAATTAGAATAAAATATTTGTAATTATTCATGTTTCGAAAATATATATTAACCCCCAAGTACTCGCACCATTTTTTGTTACATAAGTACTCGCACGGGGTGTATCATACCCCAAAATATAAACCTAAATTTAACATATATAATGTAAGCTAAAAACAACGTTTTTTATATTTATATTATATAGAAAAGAAAATGTGTATTGATTAAATGATAATAAAATATATAATTATTCCATCAAAATAAAAGTACAAAAACATGTATATAAATCCTATAAGCTTTTACAATTTTAATACCTATATATTGATCACAACAGAAATATTTTTTATTTTCCATTAAATTTCAAAGCAATCAGCCCACATAATGATGGAATGATTATTGCAGATATTTCCTTTGTAATTTTTGCAGGTAGTCTTTCCTATCCTTAGATCGGTCACAAAGATGGCATCGCTTTTGCTTTCTTGAAGGTGGTTCTGTATGTCCTGGTTCCTAAAAAATATCATAAAATTTAGAATGTTTATTTATATTTGTAAATAACATTTCATATTACTTACTGTTTGTTCACTTGCCACTCCAATTATCCTTCGAAGAGCTCGTTTTATGTCTTTAGGTAGTGACACAATGCAAAGCCGTTCTTTGATATGAACATCCATAAAACTCAGTCTGATCTTTTCCAAAAGGAGCGTCATTTTATGGGCTCTTCTTGAGGGTGATTTGATTTATAAAGAACTTGTGCATTTATTTCTGCAACATTGACGAGGTCAAAGAAAACACACAGAGGCCATCTTCTTGTGCGTCGTCCTACAATATAGGTCCCCGACATTTGGTCAACAACATCACCGCCTACCTTGGTTTGGTTATAAAATGTGACTATTTCTGGCTTCATTTTATCTCCTGTGTCCTCGTCAATTGTTTTTGTTGAGTGCATTGTTGACAACAGGATAACTGATTTTGATATCTTGGGGACATATGATACAAGAATTGTATTTTCATTGAAGCCAAAAAGAGAAGAGCAGAGAGGTCTATTCCTGTTGGGTAAAAATTCTACAGGAATTTCCTTTTCTTTTTTTCAAGGTTCCCACGAAGGTCAAGTTATGTTCAGTAAACAAACTTTGGGAAACTTGTATACCAGTTATCAGTGGTAATATTTCGTTTTGTTCCTGATACTGGTTCCACCAATTTTTTGACAACATCATCAGGAGCATTGGATTTATAAAATGGCCCAAGATTGTTACCAACATAAGGCTCCATATTCACAGTATAGAATGTGCATGCATCACACAGCAGGTACATTTTCAAGCCGTATTTTGCAGGTTTGCTTGCTATGCATTGGCGAAAATTGAATTTCGCTCTAAAAGGAATAAGCTTTTCATCGATTGTCAAATATTCACCAGGAGAATAAATTTGTTTACAGTTAGCAACAAACATTTCCAAATTTCCCTCAGGGCAGCAAATTTGTCAGTATCTCTTCTGATCTGTCTAGTAAGGACATTGTCAAATCGAATTACTTGCAAAAGGAACAAAAATCATTCGTAGGCCATTACTGCTCTGCATATTTCTATACCAGTGCCATTTGCATTCCAAATTTCTTTGAAATGCAAATGTGATGCATGATTTTTTCCAATTATTATTATGAGATCTGGCAGACAATGGATTTCCTTTTCATTTGTATTGCGGCAATCTCCTTCCCTGCTATAATTTAGCCTGATGGTCTCAATAAAAATATTTGTATGTTCAACCATTTTTTTGCTTATGTCATTACTAATAAATTTCAAAAAAGCATCTAATAGAGTTGGAGTGTTCTTTCCTAATTGTTTAGAACAAGGTAAGTGGTGTGTAATAAGATTTATAGCTACCTTTGATGTTCTCCATTCTTCCTTTTTCCATTTGATAATTTTATCTCTTCCAAAGAAGTAGGTAGAATCCTGGTATGGTTCTTGTTCATCTTCTTGTTCAGAATCTGGGGGAGATCTTCTTCATCCTCAATAAAGTTATCATCATCTAGCTCATCAAAATCTTCTTGCTCTTCAAACAAGCTAAAAAGTGACTGAATATTTTTGCTATCCATTATAATATAGGATAAATGTAAGATTAGATGATAGCAAAGTGAAACTAAATTCACAATAAAACAAAAGGGAAATGATTCATGGTGTAAACAAAGTATGTTACATGAGAATTCAGCAGTGTTGAAATCGGGCTGATTGCAAAACTTTGTTACATTAGTACTCGTGCGGGGTGTGATAAACCCCACGCGAGTAGTTAAGGGTTAAATGTATATTATTTAAACTCACATTGTTCCTATAGAATAATTTTCTGCATGATGTAAAATAAAGGCAAACTGTGCTAGAACATCACTTGGGACAAAGATTTTAAGTTGTTATAGCCCTATTATAACCATGATTAAAACAATTAGGAATCAAATCTTGGGATCTTAGAATTATGATAATTATATTAATGATAATGGATCCAAGTCCCAAGTTTTAAGTCCCAATTGTTGTTTAACCATGGTTATAACAACATAAAAATCTTGGTCCCAAGTGACATTGTTAAATAGGTTCTCAAGGGGGTCTGTGTAAGGGTGGTCTAAGCCATTGGTTTTCGATCCCTATGACCTGGAATCAAATTCTTCATTGGCTACTTTTTTCTGATTAAAAAAAAAGTTCAAATGGCCCCCTATTCTTTCCAAAGTCCAACCCCACCAGTGAGTGCACGTGACCAAATGAGGCTCTGGCACATTTGTAAGTGAAAAGTTAAACTGCTTTTCACATGTGTAGACATGTGGTGCATTTACAGTAAAGGCAGTCGCCAACTTCTTCCCACCATGATTATCATGGCCTGTACCACGTGTACTAGGGATAATAATAAATTAAAAAAAAAAAGGTTCTCAATATACAATGCTAGCAACTTGAGACAAGTTGGTCATATTTCCACCTTCCTCTGGGACTAAGCCATCCTTGCAGGGGGATCCCGGAGAGTGAAGCCCTCCACCAGAGGAAGCCCAAAGAGAACTCCCCACCTACTAAAGAGGTAAGTCTCTCATCTAGATGGTAGAAATAAGAGAACCTGCTAGATAGCACTAGTCTACTGACAGGGGAGTTCATAGAAATTGATATATTTTTATTTATTTCACTTGATATTAAGGTTTTATAATATATAATATATAACTCTAAAAGAGGAAAAGTAGAGTGGGTGTCCTCCCATGAAAGACCATGGCCTAAAAACAACCACTCCAGGAGACATGTCAGTCTGGAGGAGTCTTTCAACTTAAACTTCCACCTGGTTCAGTCATGGCAGTCTCATGGAACACTACTGGGATTTATGTATTTGTGTCTAGTGTTGCAGGAGTACTACTCAGCCTAGACCCCTCTCTCAATATTGGAGGAGTTTACACACACTGTGTTTACAAAACACTATTTATAAATTAATGACAAAAGTACAGTTGAATCTCATTATAGCAACAATACTTTGGACCAAGATTTTATAATGTTGGTGTTATAACCTTTATAAACCAATTCAGATTTGAAACTTGGGGAATTTGGTGTTATAACCAAGTTGCTGTCATAAAAGAGGAGGTTGTTATAACAAGGCTATACATATTCATCCCTGCCTTTACAACTTAACTAAAAATCAACAAGCAACAAGCAATTGCTTGTTGATTTTGTTAAAAGGTTAAACTATGTATGTCCATTTAATTGGGGCCATTTAATTTCCAGAGTTTTATTTCCTTCAGAAATATTTCTCGGCTAAAATTCTAAACGGATTCCCAAAGTGTGTCAATATTTTGTTCCCTGAAGTGGACTGATTAAAAAGAACCACCTGGAGTCCTGGTTCAACTTTTTATCTTGGAACAAATTCTATTACTTTTGTGAAGGGGTTTGACAACCTCTGTGTCCAGCAGGTGACGTCAAAGAATGGCAAGAGAGAAATGTTCCAGAGTGAGATCAGCACCTATGTGGACTCTAGTACCTTCCTCAAGGTGAGCATTCCATCACATGGCTCCACATGTGACCATTTGGTACAAGGTTGCAACAAGACCCAATATTGTGATAGTTAATTTGACAAATGATAAATACAACCATGCATTCCATGCCATCACATGGCTCCACATGTGATAAGGTACCATTTGGGTTAAAACTACAAGGTTGCAACAAGACCCAATACAAATACAGTATTGTGATAGTTAATTTGACAAATGATAAATACAACCATGCATTCCATGCCATCACATGGCTCCACATGTGATAAGGTACCATTTGGGTTAAAACTACAAGGTTGCAACAAGACCCAATACAAATACAGTATTGTGATAGTTAATTTGACAAATGATAAATACAACCATGCATTCCATGCCATCACATGGCTCCACATGTGATAAGGTACCATTTGGGTTAAAACTACAAGGTTGCAACAAGACCCAATACAGTATTGTGATAGTTAATTTGACAAATGATAAATACAACCATGCATTCCATGCCATCACATGGCTCCACATGTGATAAGGTACCATTTGGGTTAAAACTACAAGGTTGCAACAAGACCCAATACAAATACAGTATTGTGATAGTTAATTTGACAAATGATAAATACAACCATGCATTCCATGCCATCACATGGCTCCACATGTGATAAGGTACCATTTGGGTTAAAACTACAAGGTTGCAACAAGACCCAATATTGTGATAGTTAATTTGACAAATGATAAATACAACCATGCATTCCATGCCATCACATGGCTCCACATGTGATAAGGTACCATTTGGGTTAAAACTACAAGGTTGCAACAAGACCCAATACAGTATTGTGATAGTTAATTTGACAAATGATAAATACAACCATGCATTCCATGCCATCACATGGCTCCACATGTGATAAGGTACCATTTGGGTTAAAACTACAAGGTTGCAACAAGACCCAATATTGTGATAGTTAATTTGACAAATGATAAATATAACCATGCATTCCATGCCATCACATGGCTCCACATGTGATAAGGTACCATTTGGGTTAAAACTACAAGGTTGCAACAAGACCCAATACAAATACAGTATTGTGATAGTTAATTTGACAAATGATAAATACAACCATGCATTCCATGCCATCACATGGCTCCACATGTGATAAGGTACCATTTGGGTTAAAACTACAAGGTTGCAACAAGACCCAATATTGTGATAGTTAATTTGACAAATGATAACTACAACCATGCATTCCATGCCATCACATGGCTCCACATGTGATAAGGTACCATTTGGGTTAAAACTACAAGGTTGCAACAAGACCCAATACAGTATTGTGATAGTTAATTTGACAAATGATAAATACAACCATGCATTCCATGCCATCACATGGCTCCACATGTGATAAGGTACCATTTGGGTTAAAACTACAAGGTTGCAACAAGACCCAATACAGTATTGTGATAGTTAATTTGACAAATGATAAATACGACCATGCATTCCATGCCATCACATGGCTCCACATGTGATAAGGTACCATTTGGGTTAAAACTACAAGGTTGCAACAAGACCCAATATTGTGATAGTTAATTTGACAAATGATAAATACAACCATGCATTCCATGCCATCACATGGCTCCACATGTGATAAGGTACCATTTGGGTTAAAACTACAAGGTTGCAACAAGACCCAATACAAATACAGTATTGTGATAGTTAATTTGACAAATGATAAATACAACCATGCATTCCATGCCATCACATGGCTCCACATGTGACCATTTGGTACAAGGTTGCAACAAGACCCAATACAGTATTGTGATAGTTAATTTGACAAATGATAAATACGACCATGCATTCGTGTCCCAACTTCCAGCCTATCAAATAACCAATGTTAATTTGACACCATTGATAATTCGACCAATTTTTATAATCACATTTTAACAACATTAGATAATTCTTGTTTAAATACAAATTTATTGTTATAGCGGCTGTAATTAGCGTATGCACACTGTGCTTAAAAGTATTCCAATGTGATTGGTGCTGAAGTCACATTATAGAGAGGCAAATGACCCAGTCAATGCCTGGGAATCACTCGATTGCATTTTTACCCAAGTGTATAGGTATAAATTTATATATATATATTTTAAATCAAATACAATTTTAACATTTATATATATTATGACCAGGTTTCACCTAGCTCCTCCCCGAGTGAACGTTTTCCTAATGAAGAATGTGCTTCAACAAATAATTATTTATTATGATTGTATCTTATTATCACTCCAAAGTGACTTTAAAATAATAAAAAAATGAAAATTTGAAAATGAAGCACCAAATGATGATAGTATTGATAGCACCACAAATTGTAATCTCATGGCTACAAATTAGAGTGATACTGATTTAATCTAGTTAATCCCATTTGTTAAAGCAATATTTATTTGGCAAACATTCACTAGAGGAGAATTAATTTAGTGTTTCAGTATATAATAATTATAATAATTTTATAACTGAAAAATATGAAAAATGATTTGTTATTTGTCTAATTTGTCTTTCATTAGCTTATATGTTAATCTATATATTCTAAAAGCTATCTATATGCACAAAAGGGGGTCGGTGGAAGGGTGGTTTAAACCATTGGTTTTCGACCTGGGAACCAATCCCGCATTGGGCAACTTTTTATAATTAAAAAAAAAAATTGCTCCAATGGCCCCCGATTATTGCAAAACAACAACCTCACCAGTGAGTGCAAGTAACCAAACGGGGCTCTGGCACATTTGTAAGTGCAAAAGTCAAACTACTTTTCCGTTTTATTTTATTCTTGTTCCTACAAAACTAATTCAAAGTCATGGATAAATAATATAAAGTATTGCCGAGCTATAAGGCAGCTTACCTATTTCACCAGACTTTAAAATTAAAGTTACGTTATTACTCGCCTGGGGTCCAATGGACCCCATCTCCGTTTTATTGTCTATTATAGCGCAACAAAATTAAGTTAATATATGTTTGCAGATTCATTGTCTTATAAAATTAAGCTACCAAAGGTTTGATCTCCAAATGTTTTATATAATTCTAGATATTTAATGAAATAAGTGTATCTGGGGTCTATCAGACCCCGCGCGAGTACTTTAGGGTTAAATAACGGACTACCCCTATAACGAACCTATTTTCGGTCCCAAAATAATAAAATCTATTTAAAATACTATGCTTATAATGAACTTAGAATTGTAATTAAAAAAAAAAAATTGAAAACAAAATTTTGAGCATGTTTCAGCTCGAGGATCGCGATTTCAAAACAATAAATTTAGCGCCATTGTTTATTTTGATTTACACTTTATTTTTGCTGTATGTTGTATATTCTTTTACAAATTATACTTTTTATTAAATGGAATATCTTTGCATCAATTAAATTTGAAATAGAAAAAATGCAAATGGCTTCCAAAATGAAGAAAATAAAGGCATTTTAAAAACAAAAACGTTATTTCTTTTTTTTTTAAAGGCCATTTTCAGAACTTTTCAAAGTTAAACAACACAGACAAAATGTTAAGAACATATTAAAATAAGAGAATATTACTTTTCTATTATAAGAGATAAAATATAAGGCTTTTGAAATTGTTACAAAGAGGAATCAACCTCAACTTTTGCCGCGATCTTACGTTTTAGGGCTAAAAAAAAAAAAAGTCCAAATAAACGGTCCCGTGATGAAACAAAAATTATTTTTATGCCATTAACTATGGTGATTTTAAAGCCAGCAATATTTTGCATAACAGGTACAAAAAAATAAATAAAAATAAACAAAATCTAGACTTGAAAAATATGTGGAAACATGAAATAGAAGGGGGAAAAAAACTATTAACTTTATTTGAAAGGTGCAATGCTTGAAGAGTGCTTTGAAGCAACAAGGTATTAGAGCCATTTTTTTCAAATAAACATTGTATTATATAATGTGATAATGATGTTTTAAAATCATTTTATTTCTTTGAATATATAATTAATAGAACTTTGCCTAGGATTTGTCTTGATTTTTAAATTAGACATAGAGATACATGTATGTTAATGATAAGAAGAACCTATCATCTAATGATTAATATTATTATTCAGTATTAATGTAAAGAAATTGGTCAATTAAGGGAATTAAAACAAAGTGACCACTATTAAGAGGCAGTCTCTTCCAGTGTGTATGGCTGTCCTTTAATTATACGGTCTAAAAATTTAGAAAAGTAAAAAAAAAAAAATAGCCAAACCGTGGCTATAGTGAACCATGGCTAAAGTGAACCAAAAGCTCTGTCCCATTGGGGTTCACTATAGAGGGGTTTTACTGTATGTATAAAATAGTGAATGTTATGAATGACTTAACATATTTTGTTCAATACATAAATCTATTCAATAATAAATGAGGATTCATAATAGGAGTTATTTTATTTTTGGCAATCTATCAAGGCACATCGGACTGGAGTTGCAAATTATCAAATTTCTATATTTGCCACCCAACACTACAAGTAGCCATTAGATCTAGGCATAATTCAAAACTTTAAGTTAAAATAAATGCTGAATATGTAAATTGTACAAAGAATCTTTAGCTGCTCAAAAATAACTCTTAGCGATTTTTTAAACAGTAATTTTTTTAAGCCTTGTAAACACAAGGTAATAAGACCAAATCCAAATAAATAAATAGTGTGTGACGTTTCGGTAACAGCATTGTTACCATCTTCAGACAAAAGTACTGAATGAGAAATTTTACCACAGCATGTTTTTAAATAGTTCCTGTTATTAATTGTGTAAACAAGATAACAGATAAGAAGATATTTATCTGAGAAACACAGATTAAAAACTGGAGAAAAACAAATGTTGTGATATGTTAAATAACATATGTTACATATTATATTTATTATCTATTATTGACTATGCAAAATCATGCCATTTGTCAATTGTTTTAAACTTATGTAAACTATTTCCTTTTTATCTCCATCTTGTATAAAAGGAGATTACTAGATTAAATAAACATTCAGTTCAACTTGTAAGCCGGAGCGAGTCTTGTTCAGATAACACTTAACCATTACAACATATATTAATTACAGGCTTTTAACCAAGTTGAAAAATTATGATGCACATGTTCCCAATATATATGGTGCTCCAAAGGTCCACAAGCCTAACTGTCCATTACGCCCAATAGTAAATAATAGACCTTCACCAACATATGCCTTGGCAAAATGGTTAGCACAACAATTAAAAATCTACCAATATTTTAATGAAAATGAAATTGTTAACTCCTACGAATTCAAAGAAGATATTATTGACATGAAGCTAATTGGAAATCAAAGAAGTATATCTTTAGATGTTGAATCCATGTTTACTTCAATCCCTATACCCACAATTATGGATACATTAAACCATTACAAGAAGAAAAACCTTTAAAGGTAGTCATAAAAGGCTTTTCAACCAGTTTTAAAATTGAAGACATTGCAGTTGAATTATCCCACTTAGGCTTTAAAGAGGCCTCAGTAAAAAGGCTTCACCGCCAATCGTCAAAGCAGGCAATGAACATAGTTCTTGTTGAACTTCCAAAATATGATTCCAACAAGAATATTTATAATCTGATTGACCTGCTGTATCAGAAAGTGGTCGTTGAATCCTTCAGATCTCCCAAAAAGGTCACCCAATGTTTCAATTGTCAAGGGTTTGGCCATGGGCAATTGAATTGCTTTCTAAAACCTAAATGTGTCAAATGCGCCGAAGCTCATCATACCAAAGATTGCCCGAAAAAATCGAAGCAATATTCACCCAAGTGTGTAAACTGCGGGCAAGCTCACACGGCCAATTATCGTGGCTGCCCTGCGTTCCCAAAAATTCCCAACCAGTCTCTTAACCAACGACCACAAATTCCCAAGGTATCTTCATATATTCATAGCAATGTTACCAACGACAACAGCGCAGTGCAGGAAAGTACTTTTAAGCCTAGTTATGCAAGTGTATCGAAACAAAACTTTGCAAATCAAAATATTAAAACTCTTTGCGAAAAGCTATTAAGCATTATTGGCGAAGTTCTAAAATGAATATAAATATGATTTTAAAATTAGTAATCTGGAATGCCAATGGAATTTTAACTAAAAAAGATGAACTATTCTATTTTTTGGAATATAATGAAATCGATATAGCACTAATCTCAGAAACTCATTTGAAAAATTCTAAAACTCTTAATCTTAGAAATTACGACGTTATTAGGATGGACCGTCTTATTGGGAGAGGAGGAGGAACGGCTATTATCCTCAGAAATTTCTTCAAGTATAGAAAGATTATTGTTAAGACTGATTATTTGGAAAATACTACTATAGTATTTAAACCTGATGGAAAAACCAGCCTGCAAATTTCTTCTGTTTATCGCAAACCAGATCAACTATTGAAATGTGAGGATTTGAGTAAATTATTTCAAAATAATCTTGTCATAGCTGCAGGAGACTGGAACTCCAAACATCCATTATGGGGCTCTAGTAAAAGTAATCCGAGTGGAATGGTTCTTCATGAGTTTTTGGAATCTGCAGGGTTGGACATAATAGCTCCTTCCTTGGCTACTCACTACAGTCATATTGGTCATCCTGACTTCTTGGACTTTGCGGTTTTCAAAAATGTGCCGTGGAATTTTGAAATTACCACAGTAGATGCATTATCTTCTGATCACTTACCTGTGGTTTTAAGGCTGGCATGTCCTAAATATGATTTTTCTATGAAAGTAAATAAGAACACAAACTGGATATATTTTCAGCAAGATTTAATCAATAATCCACCTTCCAGATCCCCTTTAAATTCTACTATAGATATTGATCTTGAAATTGGAACCCTCACCAAAACCATTCTTAATACTTATTCTAAAAATACAATAGTTTCTCTCATAGTTAAACTTCTTTTATTAAAAACATTATCAGAGAAAAGAATAAAGCTAGAAAGAAATGGCAGTCAACATGGGACCCCAGACACAGAGAAATTTATCTACATTTTCAAAAGAAAGTGAATATTATATTACAAAAGTACAACCAGCAGAGTCAAAATGATCTTATCAACAGCGCGTTAAATACTCCAAACACCTTCTGGAGACTAGTGAAGTCAACTCGAAAAAAATCGGAAATTAAAAATATTAATGTAGATGGTGATATTCTACATTCAGATGAAGAAATTGGCAAGGCTTTGGCATTTAATTTCTCAAAACACTTTTCCATAGTTTCAAAAGAAGCCCTAACAAATCATCCAACCTTAAATGAAACTCGAATGACTCTTGATAACAACGAAAACATTTTGAAACTTACATCACCACAAGAAGTAAAACAAGAAATAACAAAACTTTCTGCAAACAAGGCGCCTGGTCACAATGAAATAACTACCAAATTAATCAAAAACCTACCTATAAAATGGGTTGTATTTTTAACTAGCATTTTCAATGCATCTATTAATCTTTGCTACTTTCCAAAGATATGGAAGCATGCTATAGTTATTCCCATACCAAAAAAGCAACTATCTAAATCCCTGGATGATTTTAGGCCAATTAGTCTCTTGCCGATATTTGGAAAAATATTTGAGCGGATCATCCTTAAAAGACTCCAGACCTATATAGATACAAGAAATGTTCTAATTCCACAGCAATTTGGGTTTAGAGCAAATCTTTCAACAACTCACCAATTGATTACCGTTATCGATTTCATACAAACTCGCAAATCCCTTAATGAAGCTGTTGGAGTAGTGCTTTTAGACTTAAAAAAAGCTTTTGATATGGTTTGGCGCAGAGGCCTCATCATTAAATTAACTTCTTATAATTTTCCTCAGAAATTCATCAGGTTCCTGAAGAATTATCTTCAGGATAGAACGTTCTCCGTAAAAGTTGGAATATATATATCAAGTCCTCGGCAAATAGAATCTGGTGTTCCTCAAGGCTCAATATTGAGTCCTATACTTTTCAATTTATACATCAATGATATTCCACATATCCCACAATGCCGACTAGCTCTTTTCGCTGATGATACTGCCCTGTTATCCAGCTCGCGTTCCCCAGATATTTTAATTTCCCGCCTTCAAAACTATTGTTGGATCCTATAGTTAATAATTTCCTTAAATTCAATTTTATATATGAAAATTAAGCCAAAATATTCTAAATTCAATTGTACAATATAAATCTTTAATATGTAAATTTTAAAGCAATCAGTATGTATGCAAATTTCTAGTTTGGTTAATTAATAGGTTTTTGTTTTCTCTCTCTCTCTACCACTAGTATCAAAATCTAAGTTAAATTCATGTATTCTAAATTCATGTGGTAGCTACATATAACTCTAAAACAAAAGACAATAAAACAATTCAAGACAAGTGGCAAAGTGCTTCTTAGTATCTTTTACTGAACATTCATGCCACGAAAAGTATGGTCCCTCGTCGAGCCGGATACTTTAAAAAATTAAGGTAAGCCATTTGAAAACTTAAAATTCTTAAAATAAAGTCATGCCCAAATCAGAAGTTAAAATTCGGCACAAATTCAACTTTATTATTCAGGAAATAAAGGATCTGGAATCAAAGAATAAAGCTATTGTAGAATCCAAAAACATACATAGATTAAAGCTATTCCAACAAGAAGTTAATGAAAGGAAAATTAGCCTAAATCAAGTTATCAACACATTATTAGAATCAGAGTTAGATGATACACAATATGACGATTATTCAAAAGCCAAAGAGGATATTTTTAATATGTTGGTGTCTATTGAAGAAGCTTTATCTTTGATTGAAACCAAAGAAAATACTCATAGTGATAAACAACTGCCCGAATCCAATGTTAATCTACCTAAGATAAATTTACCCATTTTCAATGGTGATTCAGCCAATTGGCTTAGTTTTAGAGAAATATTTAACTCCACCATTAATTCAAATCAAACACTAACTGAAATACAAAAATTTCAATATCTAAATGCATCTGTTAAGGGTCCTGCGGAAAAGTTGATTCGGGGTTTTCCCATTTCTGACAAAAACTACCAGCAAGCATGGGATACCTTATGCAATAGATTTAATAACAGAAGAGAATTGGCTTTTTCACAAATCAACAAAATATTCTCCATAAGGCCATTAAAATCTATTTCGGCTGGTTCTCTCTATGAAATCCTTGATGTTTGCAATGAAGGCATTAGAAATCTCTCAGTGCTAGGACTTGAGAAAAACACATTAACAGATCTAATCCTGATCAATTTTTTTGAAAAAAGAATCGGTGAAGCCCTCAGGAAAGAATGGGAATTAACTCTTCAAAATGAAGAATATCCAACATTTGAAAACTTTGTGAATTTTTTAGAAAAACATGCTAGAAGCCTGCAAGGTATGAGAATTCCTTTGTTCCAGGAACAAAAAACCTCTAGCAAAAATATGATGGCTCACGGCCTTTATGTCAACAAAGGTCAAAATTGTATTTTATGTCATCAAATTCATAAACTAAATGACTGCCAGAGATTCATAAATCTTCCCTTGCCTAAAAAATGGGAATTAGTTAAAAAACATAAACTTTGTCAAAATTGCCTTAGAGCAAATCATGAGATATCCAAATGTCTCATCACATCAAGATGTAAAAACTGCAAACAGAACCATCATACTCTTCTGCATGGATACAACTCTGAACCATCCATTCCACAACCAACAACCTCTCAAGAGATGTTGATTTCAACAAATACCATCTGTAATGTGATGCCTTTGGAAACGGAAACAAATATTCTACTGTCAACAGCCCTTATTAAAGTCAAGGCGAAGGATGGCTCATTTGTGCTATGTAGAGCATTAGTGGACAATGGGTCCCAAATAAGCCTAATTTCAGAACAATGTTGCCACAAGTTGGGACTTGAAAAAAGGAAAAATTCTTATATACTAAAAGGTGTAGGTGACATTGTTGTCAACAGGACAACATCGCAGGTTGAAATAGAGTTCACCCCACATCATAATGATCAATTATTTTCTGCCAGAGCATTTGTGGTTGGGAGGGTAACTGCAGACCTTCCAAACTTCCAAATTCAGTCAGCAGACTTTCCTCATTTAGAAAATTTGCTCTTGGCAGACCCAGAATTCTATGTCACCAAGCCCATAGACCTAATTTTGGGTGCAGATACCTTTGTAGAAATAATTCTAGGTCAGAAAACAGATTTAAAGCACCATCCTATAGCACTTAATACCAAGTTAGGTTGGCTTGTTTCTGGGAGAATCCATTCAAATATTAAGTCGAATACTTCGGTAATCAATCACTGTACCACTGAACTTGATTCCAGCATAAGAAAATTCTGGGAACTTGAAGATGTCCCAATTTCTAAGGCCCAGTTGGGTACAAAGAAGGCCTGTGAGATATTATTCAAGTCAAACCTCCAAAGAGACATTGAGGGCAGATATTCAGTCAATCTCCCTTTTAAATCAACACCCAATTTAGGTGATTCAAGATCTCAAGTATTGGAAAAAGGGCTACAGGAAAATCCAAGTAGATCCGAAGATAATCCAAGTAAATCTGAAGAAATTCCAAGTAAATCTAAAAAGTCACGTATCTCCAAGTTAACTCCACAAATTACTTCTAAACAAAACCAATTACTTCCTTCTGAATCAAGTCAACCATCCACTCCAGAACAACCTCTCGCTTCTCAGTCAAGTGAACCACTCTCATCTAAGAAAGAAACTTCGATTATTCCTAAGATAAAGCCACCACCCTATTATAGGCGAAAACGTCAACTTCCTGCTGAGAAAACTTCATGGGATGAACCAATTGAATCAGATATAAAGTCAAATTGGAATAAATTCCAAACTCAACTATCGTGCCTAAAGGAAATCAAAATACCAAGATACCTGAACAGTTCATCTTCTGAAATAGAAGAATTACAACTACATGGATTTTGTGATGCATCCCTTAATGCTTATTCAGCAGTTTTTTACTTGAAAACTAGATTCAAAATTCAAAAGATCAAAATCAATCTGATAACCTCAAAAACTAAGGTTGCACCATTAAAGACCATTACAATTCCAAGACTTGAACTAAGTGCAGCATTGCTTTTGGCTCAACTGAATCAAGTCATTCTTGAATCATTTCCTTTTCAACCTGACAAAACCTTTTTGTGGACTGATTCACAAATCTGCATAGATTGGATAAGATCAGATGCCAGCAGATGGAAGGCCTTTGTTTCGAACAGAGTGTCGTCAATTCAAAATTTGACTCAAATCACTGATTGGTTCCATGTATCCAGTCAAGATAATCCAGCTGATTGCGCATCAAGAGGAATCATGCCTCAAGACTTGGTCAATCATAGAATTTGGTGGCGGGATCCTATTTGGCTTCAAGAAAATAATGTTCGATATATTCCTTCTTCACCAACCCAAGTAAATCTCAATATCATTCAAGAAGAAGTCGGTGAGGGTCAAGTGTTGGATCAAACAACCTTAATTCAAAATTCAGAAACTATGTTAAATCTAGAATTCATTGAAAGGTATTCCACAATGACCAAATTGATTCGAATAACAGCTTGGTGTTGGAGATTCTACTACAATTGCCTCCTCTTTGATTCAATTCGTCAGAAAGGACCTTTGACAACAAGAGAATTAACAAAGGCAATTCAAGTCTTAGTCAAATCAATTCAGCAAGTTGAATTCTGCACGGAAATAAAATTACTGAAGTCAAACAAACAACTACCTCTGTCCAACAAGCTAACTTCTCTAAATCCCTTTTTAGACACTCAAGGACTTCTAAGAGTTGGAGGTAGACTCAAGTATTCCTATTTAAATGAAAATCAAAACTTCCCTCTCTTACAACCAAAACCCCCACGCCAGGAATCACTTATCAAAATTCTCTTAACTCAGAAGGCCGACATTCCTGAGGCTATTGATGAGAATCAAGAAGATTCTTCGATTTTGGAAACCACTTTTATCATTGAAGACGAAGAGTCTAACAAAGATATCGGGACTCCAAAGATTGAAATCTCCGAAGTTTCGGTTATTGATAAATCGGAAGGCAAATATTCGAAAGAACCAGTGGTCAGTGCAGAAGCTCTGGATAAGAAAGAACTGTGCCATGATGACTCAGCTCACCTCAATGTAGTTGAAGCTGATCTTAATCGACCTAAAGAGGCTACCAGTGGCATAATCAATGTTTCTACAGAAGCTAATGAATCGGCAAGCAAAGAGAAAGCTGTATCTGTTGAAATTGTGGATACATCAACAAAGGATTATCTACAGAGCGGTGAAAAGGCTAAATTATCCCGCTGGAAGCCCATCGATTCTCTATGCTTAGAAGACGTCAAGGAATCTGAAGACGACGATGAAAATTACAGTTCATCGGCATATATAGAATGGCCAGAAATCTTGAAGAAAGAAGTCTTAAGACCCGAAGCTTTAGAAAAGGCAGTCAATCTGGAAGATTTTGAGAAGGCGGCAGAAAGTCGACAACTCTCCAAAGAACATTTAGAGGAATCGACCGAACAAGGCTCATGCATAAAGGCTGAATCAAAACCTTGGGAAGATCCTATTGAATCCGACTTAGCAGCCGCAGAGTCTGATAATCCAGCAGTTCCCGAAAGAGAACTGGCCAACGAATCTGAAAATCTCATCCAAGATTCACCTCAATCGGATACTCAAAGATGGAAGCTGATTCTATTACCTTTCAAACAATGAGAATTGTAATCTTAGCTACATAGTCTGAATCAATTAGTCCAGCATCTATACTATTGGAACTCTTTTTTATTTTTATTTTATTTTTATTTTTTATTTTCTGGTCATCTCTTCCCAGCCGGGGGAGTATGTTGGATCCTATAGTTAATAATTTCCTTAAATTCAATTTTATATATGAAAATTAAGCCAAAATATTCTAAATTCAATTGTACAATATAAATCTTTAATATGTAAATTTTAAAGCAATCAGTATGTATGCAAATTTCTAGTTTGGTTAATTAATAGGTTTTTGTTTTCTCTCTCTCTCTACCACTAGTATCAAAATCTAAGTTAAATTCATGTATTCTAAATTCATGTGGTAGCTACATATAACTCTAAAACAAAAGACAATAAAACAATTCAAGACAAGTGGCAAAGTGCTTCTTAGTATCTTTTACTGAACATTCATGCCACGAACAACTATCTTGAAATCATTTGCAATTGGTGTGATAAATGAAAACTCAATCTGAATCCAAAGAAATCTCAAGCAATTATCTTTCCTCCACGAAATAGCTTCAAGTTCACATCCAGGACAAATCTTATAATTTACTCATCTCCCATAAATTGGACCCAGCAGGTCAAATATTTGGGAGTCACTTTCGATTCTAAATTGAAATTCACCAGCCACGTGAAGGATATAATAAGAAAATCTAAAATAGCCAAAGCCTCATTATCCAATATGTTCAGTTCAAAAAGTGGTTTATCTGTTAACCAAAAATTTACTTTATACAGAAGCTGTATTCTCCCTATAGTAACATACGCATTGCCTGTATGGTTTAAATACATAACCTTGACTGATAGGAAAAGATTAGATGCATTCATGAGAATTTGTTTAAGAAGTACTGTAAATGCCCCATTTAATCTATCAAATGCAATTTTAAAGCAGGACTTAAACCAGCCTAATATAGAAGAAATATACATATCCTCGACCCAGAAATTATATCTAAAACTCTCTACTTCCCAAAATCCAGTTATACAAGAATTGTTCCAATTTGATGGAGACCTCAATCCAAGACATAAAAGACCTGGACTTCACTCTACCTGAACTGTGACCTTCCAGTCAGTTCTGAAGGCCATTTTTTAGAAATTCTTGATGCCTAACATCTCCACGACAAAGTGACTCGTGAGCTTTATGCTCGAATGGTACACTGTAAATTTGAGAGGAAATAAATAAATAAATAAACCATGTGATAAAAGAATCAAAAATAAATAATTTGCCAAAATCTGAATTTTTAATTGGAATATAATTTTGTTTGAAAACAACATACTTTATTTATGATGACCAAATATATCTCCAAATGAAAGGTGCAACAATGGGTAGTCCAATATCACCAAACGCAGCTTGCATTACTATAGGCCAATTAGAAATAAATGCTCTAAATTCACTTAAAAATTATGTTTATTATTTTAAAAGAGATATGTGGATGACTTCATTTTATTTATTAATCAGGGAAGTGAACAAAAATTTTTGGATACTTTCAACAATCTATTGCCTGATATCAATTACTCTATGGAAGTAGATAACAACAAATCAATAAATTTCCTGGACATGAACTTATCATACAGTAATAACAATATTACAACCTCTATATACAAAAAACCAACACATACAGGAACTTATTGGAACTATAGCTCACAGCACCATTTCAGCCAAAAAGTAGGATTAGTAAAAGCTCTTATATATAGAGCTTTTACACTCATTAATGATACAACTAAAAGAAATATAGAAATTAACAACATCAAAAAAGAACTAATCGATGAAGATTTTCCCATAAAATTGATAAATAGAATAATAGAAGACATGAACCAAAAATATGAGAATAATACTTTAATTCAAAATCTAAAGTGCAAAAACAAAGAAGCCAAATTTATCACATTGCCATTTATAAACCAAAAGTTTGCAAGAGAGAGAGAGAGAGAGAAATTTTACTAATATATTCAAAAAGTATGAAAAAATAAACATTGCATGGAAACCATGTAACCCTATCTCACAATATATCAACAACCATAAGAACACTCACTTACCAAAAAGAGCAGGTTTAATTTATGAAGTGAAATGTGAAAAATGTGACCAATGTTATGTAGTACAAACATCCAGAACTTTAAAAGAAAGAATGAAAAATCATGAATATGCTCTGAAATGGGATAAAATTGAGAATTCTGCACTTGTAGAACATAGAAAAATCACAGGGCATAATAATTTTAACCTAAAAGAAACAAAGATACTAGATTATGAGAAAAATTATTTTAAGAGACAATTTAAAGAAGCATTTTTCATTCAAAAGAAATGTGCTACAATTAACAGAATGGAAGAAAGAGGAAATATAAATGATATTTATAGATATGCTTTTAATTATACTTGAAAGAAAAAAAATTCTAACAATAATTATCTGTGTTTCTCAGATAAATACAGTCGAACCTCTTTAATTCAACACCCTAAGGGATCAGAGCTTTCGGTTGAATTAAAGGAAGTGTTGAATTAAAGTCAGATGATTAGGTAATCTAACTCGCTAAAATAATATATATTTTTAAATAGCTTTGCAATATAAATTAATGATATTAATTGAAACCATTGTGTGTTTTTATTTTATTTTCATGATTAACTTTTAGTATCAGTGACAGAATGGCATTAATACATATTTTAGAAACATAAATAATTGTAACAAATAAATTTACTGGTAATGTGTTTCTTTTCAGTAATATAATCAAATATTAACTCTACAGACATTAAAATATTAAATATAATATATTAAATAATATTTTATTTTAATTGAAGTATATAGCAGTTGGAAGGAAATAAATATGGTAAATAAAAATAAAATTTTAAAATATTATTTAAAAATAATCATGAAGATCTTTTAAAAAATTCCTTTATAGATGTCTGTTTTTGCACCGAAATCCTATTCAGGATGTATTCCAGATGGTCATTTTGAAAAAACATGCATGTCTTTCTTCCTCTGAAATGTCTTTTAATAAATAAATTTTAATGTATTAAAGACATCCACTGCTGCTGCAGGTGTTATTGATTTTGTGTTTAAATCTTTTATAATAACACAGAAATGGAATATTGAAATAAAATGTTATCATATTCATTGTGGCTACATTTTATAAAGATTTATTTATTTAAAAGGAAATTATTTGTAAATTTTAAAATAACTAAAATATTTTAATGCTGAAATTTAAAAATAAAATATTATTGTTAACCCTTAACTGGACGGGTTGGGTAGATCCTGCCCATGCATAAACTTAATATAGGAAAAATATATTTTTTTCGTTTACCTAGAGCTACCAGCTTTCGTGTATTCTAATTTTACAGTGATACAAACATTTTCCATCCATCGTTTAAAATTTTCAGTTTTGTTAAGTTCACATTTGTATGTGGGTGCGGATTCCGCCCAGCCCGTCCAGAAGCGTGAGAATTTTTCGTTTCAGTGTTAACTCGTGGCTCATACTTGAGTCTCTATCTTCCGCTATTTTTAGCTTCCTCTTATAAAATAACACTTCTTTCTTTGGATAAGTATAATTATCAATCAATTCAACAGAGAGAACTATCCCTACCAACCCAAAATATATTTGTTTTAGAGATTAGTCGACCACACTTTGGAAGAAATATTCCAGCAGACAATTGGTTCACTTCAGTAGATCCCAGTAAATCCCAGCGTAAAAAAAAAAAAATAACAATAACACTCGCGACATTGCGCAACGGCACTGCAAAGTGAAACTTAAACTAACCAGGAACCAAAAGTGCGCGCGCGCGATCCAATCGGCGCCCGCCGATCGCCGCCATAATACCTTTTTAGCGGAAAGTTGTAAGTAAAAAAAACATTCAACTGTCGAAATTCGAATTTTAAAATGGTTGAAGTATCGGAAGTGTCGCATTATCGATATGTCGAATTACGGCTTGTTATTTGATAGGCCGGAGGTCGGGACATCAGAACATGGTCGAATTATCGCCGAGTATCGAATTGGGGTGTGTCGAATTAACGAGGTTATACTGTATCTTCTTATCTGTTATCTTGTTTGCACACTTGATAACAGGAACTATTTAAAAACATGCTGTGGTAAAATTTCTCATTCAGTACTTTTGTCTGAAGATGGTAACAATGCTGTTACCGAAACGTCACACACTATTTATTTATTTGGATTTGGTCTTATTACCTTGTGTTTATAATCTATAATCCAAATTGTGCCTTATTAAGCCTTGTAAAGATAAATAAAATTTATTTCAATGTATAAAACTAATGAATTTCCATATTTTTATTTTATTTCATTTTTACAAAAAAAAAATATATTTTATTATTTTAGATGTTTAATTGAGTTATAAAATTTTTTTATTTTTTTGCTTATCCCTAGTACACGTGGTACAGGCCATGATAATCATGGTGGGTAGTTAGCGACTGCTTTTTACTGTAAGCGCACCACATGTCTACACATGTGAAAGCAGTTCGACTTTGCACTTACAAATGTGCCAGAGCCCCGTTTGGTTACTTGCACTCGCTGGTGGGGTTGGACTTTTGCAAGAATCGGGGGGCCATTGGAGCATTTTTTTTTTTTTTTAAACAGAAAAAAGTGTCCAATGCGGGGATCGAACCCGGGTCGTAGTGGTCATAAACCAAACGGTTTAACCAGCCTTCCACCGACCCCCCGAGTTATAAAAATGATTTACTTCAACCTTTTTTTTAATGCTCACTCCATTTTTTCGGCGATCTGCTGTCATCCCTTTAAAGGAATTCTAATTTGATAGAGCTCATTTGATGCCATTGGTCTGATAATTAAAACATGTAGAGCACACAGTGTATCGATAATGAAACATTGGAATAAAGTATAAAATAAAGGTTGTGTGAAATAGATCATTTTAAATCAATTATAGAACCAACCTCCAAAATGGAATTTTCCATAGAATGTTTACTTAGGTAGGTTACATAAATGATAAACATAAAAATTACTATCTTTAAGTTCAAAGAATTGATCATAACTTGGCTTGACCTGGCAGAGTTTTTGATGAGAGACCACCTCCTTGTGAGATTGGCGGTCTGTGTCTCATGGGATACTCTAGGTCCTTTATTAGGGATCTTCCTTAATCTGATACTCTCTTCTGACCACCTTGAGTGTCTTTTCTGGTCTCTCAGTTTTTTTTCTCTTGGATGCAGATCACTATAACTTTCTGCTCTGTGCAGCATTTCTCCTAGTTTGATTCTGCTTCCTTCAATATTGCACGTGTTGGGCTTGTCACTTTGTTTAGCCTGTAGTATACTTTTGGATCCTCTTCCTGATTCAAAATGTGGTTCAGTTCCTTTGCAACAACCAGTGCAGCATATTCTGTTATTCTGTATGACCTTTCCTGGTTATAATGTTACCTTACTCCAGCATTTCTCAGGGGGGGTCAATACAAGAGTTTACATCAAAGTTCTGTTATAAAGACAGGGAGGTTAAATTACACATACAGCAGTATGAGCTAAAATTGTCATAGTAAATTCTCTCTCTTGTTATAGGGGGGGGATCTCTGGTAAGAATATTTGAAAATATTATATGTAAAGAGGGTTATTTTATAACTAAAATTATGGTAAAAATTTTGCATCATGTGTGTGTGCCTGTATGGCTTACCCTGACTATGTCTTCGGCCAACCTTTTTTTCTCAGATTTCTCATGCTTTCTGATTAGTTTTCATCGATTTATTTCTATTACCTAACCTGTGAAGTTGTTTACAAAAGAGCAATGCTCAATTTTCCATATTCACCTTTAAAGTACCATTTCAAGAATTCCTTTTAAAGTACACAGGCCAACTTCTTTAATTCAACACCCCCCAACGGACACACCGACCATCATAGCAGGGGACCTAAACTGCAAACATCCTGCCTGGGGTTCCACCACCACTAACCCAAGCGGGAGAAGGCTCCAAAACGCAATCAACGTTATGGACCTAGATGTGAGCTACCCCGACGAACCTACTCATGACTCACCTCCAGACATCATTGATATCGCCGTGCACAAAAACATCTCCCAAAGCGCATACTCTAAAGTCCTGCACGAACTAACCTCTGATCATCTCCCAGTACTACTTGTGCTACAGGATTTCAAAATTTCCTACTCAAATACAAAAATAAAAATTACAGATTGGGCCCTATTCAAGTACAAAATGGAAATCGCTGAACCTCCTGAACTGATCCTAGACACATCTTCAAAAATAGACGAGGCCATTACACACATTGAAGAACAAATGGTGCAAAATTTGAAAGATTCAACAAAATATAAGGACCCGGAACTAGAACGAAGATATCCACCTCACATTAAAGAAAAAATACGATCCACCAACAGACTAAGGAAAAAAAATGGAAAAAACCTGCGACCCCAGAGATAAATCAGCCTACATGACGGCCCGGAGAGAATCACAGAAACTTACAAGAGAGCACGATAACACCAGCTGGGACCATTTTATCGAAAACTTGAAAGTCACGGACCAAACCATATGGAAAGCCATCAAACGATTATCCAACTCTGAAAAACAAGAAATAACACTGAAGACAAACAATGGGCAGACACTAACCACAGAAGAAGCAGCTGAATCATTTGCCAACAACTATGAAAAACAGTTCACCCCCAATCCCTATACATCCCACTCCAAACCTACTCGTACATACATCAAACGTGTGAATTCATACATGAAAAAAAATAAAGAAACAGGACTAGAACCAACAAACATTGGTGAAATAAAAGCGATTATTGAATATCTACCAAATAAAAAAGCTCCCGGAATCGACGAATTGCCTAATGAAGCTCTCAAACGGCTCCCTAATCATATACTAGCATCAATAACCGAAATCTTTAACGCCTCACTGCAGCTTGCCCACTTCCCTGACAGATGGAAAACGTCCATTATCTGTCTCATACTTAAAAAAGGAAAATCCATGCATGAACCAACAAGCTACAGGCCCATTTCGCTGTTACCTGCCATCTCAAAACTATTCGAAAGAATTGTTTTAAGAAGACTCAGAAAATCCCTAGAAGAAAAGAATCCACTCAGACCTGAACAATTTGGCTACCATGCCAAGCACTCAACATTGCACCAGCTAGTTGTTGTCACTGAAAAAATAAGAAAAGCCATGGACCTAGGCCAAATAACAGGAGCCGTATTCTTCGATATTGCCAAAGCATTCGATAAAGTCTGGCACGAAGCCCTTCTCTACAAAATGTGCAAAAAGCACCTTCCTGGAGACATCATAAAAATAACGCAAAACTTCTTAACAAATAGAACATTCAAGGTACGAGTCAAAGACGAACTTTCAACAGCTAGGAACATCCTTGCCGGGGTCCCCCAAGGATCAGTCACAGGACCAACCTTATTTGACATATATATAGATGACTTCCCCTGTATTGAAGACACCTCTTTACACCTATTTGCCGATGATACCGCCATTTTGGCCTTGACATACGACTTCGACAGACTCCACATGAAACTTCAAGAGGCCTGCATCTTTTCCACGCTCTGGTGTAAAGAATGGCGAGTCACAATGAACCTCCAAAAAAGTGAAGCAATAATTTTCTCCAGAAAAAAAGACAAAATTAAGAAACCTTTAGATGAACTTTTTGTTTTTGAAGACAATAATTTAATATTGTCTTCGAAAACAAAAAGTTCATCTAAAGGTTTCTCCATTTTGTCTCTTTTGTCCATTTAAGGAAAGAGAACATCCGATACCTAGGGATGACCCTAGACGAGCACCTAACATTCAAAAAACACATCGAAAACAGAATTAATTTGGCGAAAGCGGCCCAACACCGACTATCCCTACTTCTAGGACCGAAAAGCAAATTATCCCTTCATTGCAAAAGAACCATTTACACATCAATAATAAGACCAATACTCATATATGGCCACCCCATTTTTATGACAGCACAGAAGACCATCCTTAAAAAGCTAGAAGTCTTCGAAAATAAAATGATCAGAAAAATCATGTCTCCACCCTGGTTCGTTCGGAACACAATCCTCAGGAACGATCTAAATATCAAAAACATCAATGACTACATTATTAGATAATCATTTAAATTCTATGAAAAATCCAAAAAATTAGAAAACCCCACCTTTAAGGAAGCCACAAACTACAAATGCAGAAAAAGGAAAATAAGAAATTTAAAACCTAGACAAATTCTCCATCAATTAAGCCAGAATGACGAAAAGTGGAAAAAAAGGAAAAACAAACCCACCTTGAATATCAAACAAGCCAGAAAAAACCTTCTCAAGAACAATATCCCCAAGGACCTGAGAATCCGGACCCAACGACATCATTATAAATTATAATTGTAAATGAACCCCTGTACATAACAACCCCCCTCAGTATATTGTAAATATGATGATCTAGGTTGCTCTTTTTGAGCGGCACCTAATAAAGTTATTTGGAACTTGGAACTCAACACCCCAGTACAAGTCGGTGGATGAGAGGGTAACACCTCGAGTCCCGACAGTCATGAACCGGGATTGAATCCAGCGTTAAAAATTGTTTAATATGTGAATAACCTTCACATATTATTCATTGTTCAATTATCATGAACTAGGTTGCTCTTGCTGAGCGGTACCTATTAATGTGAATTTGAACCATCAACACCCCAAGGCCTCAGAATTTTTGGTTGAATTAAATTCTGTTTTGAATTATATAGTTTGTTTAATTAAAAACAATAAAGTCAAAAGGCAGGGCAGATGGAGCTCTTTTTAGTCAGAAATGGCAGCTCATCTAGGGGAAGGAAATCAATTTCATGACCTCCACACATATTGAAGAAGATGCTATATGACCCAGCATATATATTTCCCACTCTCCCGAAATATGGCAGGGGTCGGTGGAGGAATGACACAAATTGTCCATTTTATGCAATCACAATCCAGGATTGAATCTCAAATTGTACACTTTTTCTGAAGAAAAATTGCTTGAATAGCCCCCAATTCTTGCAAAAGTTCAACCCAACCAGTGAGTGCAAGTAACCAAATGGGACCCTGACAACTTCTAATTTAAACTGTTTACTACTTATGTAGATGTGTCATGCACTTTCAGTGTGAAAATAGATGCTAACTACCCACCATGATTTTCATGACCTCTACCACTGATGATACTGTAAAAAAAAAGAAGCCTGGCAGAGATATTTCTCCCCACACCTGCCAACTATCCATCCAAGAGAATGCATTGATTTCATTTTACTTCTCCCAAGAAAGTATACAATACACCAGGTGAATATAATCTAAGTTCACCTCCTATTAATACACATAGAATCCAGACCAGAACTGCGACTGTGGACAAATACAAACAATGCACCATATCCTAAGGGACTGTCCTCGAAGATTCTTCCAGGGAACACTTGGGGATATCCACCGGTGCACAGAGGAGGCCCTGGAGTGGATTCGTCACCTCGACATTCCACTCTAGAGAAACTTGCCAACATTGTTGTATTGTGCTGTAAAAAACAATATCATACGCAATATATATATATACATAGAAAGCAGTCTGATTTTCAATGTACAAAATACCTGAACTCTGTTTGTTTCCTTTCACCTTTTCTGATGGAATTGGATACAGTAGAACTTCTCTCTAAAGGACTACACCTAGTTACAGAGACAAAGTGTCCTTTAGAGAGAGATATCTTCTTACCAGAGAGCAGGTAATTGGTACAAATGGTAATTTTGAAAACCTAGTAGGGAGCAATTTAAAAGTTTGAAACCAATACTTTAATCCAAAATCTAAAGTGCAAAAACAAAGAAGCCAAATTTATCACATTGCCATTTATAAACCAAAAATTTGCAAGAGAGAGAGAAATTTTACTAATATATTCAAAAAGTATGAAAAAATAAAAATTACATGGAAACCATGTAACCCTATCTCTCAATATATCAACAACCATAAGAACACTCACTTACCAAATAGAGCAGGTTTAATTTATGAAGTGAAATGTGAAAAATGTGACCAATGTTATGTAGGACAAACATCCAGAACTTTAAAAGAAAGAATGAAAAACCATGAATATGCTCTGAAATGGGATAAAATTGAGAATTCTGCACATGTAGAACATAGAAAAATCACAGGACATAATAATTTTAACCTAAAAGAAACAAAGATACTAGATTATGAGAAAAATTATTTCAAGAGACAATTTAAAGAAGCCTTTTTCATTCAAAATAAATGTGCTACAATTAACAGAATGGAAGAAAGAGGAAGTATAAATGATATTTATAGATATGCTTTTAATTATATCTAAAAAAAAATTGGGTTTTTCCACTTTTAATTCTAAGAATAATATTCTGTGTTTCTCAGATAACTATCTTCTTCTTATCTGTTATCTTGTTTACACACTTGATAACAGTAACTATTTAAAATATGCTGTGGTAAAATTTTTCTCATTCAGTACTTTTGTCTGAAGATGGTAACAACGCTGTTACCGAAACGTCACACACTATTTATTTATTTGCATTTGGTCTTATTTCCTTGTGTTTATAATATATAATCCAAATTGTGCCTTATCATTTACAGGGAGAAGTTCTGTGTAGTACATTCTAGAACAACCTCCCCAGGCTATTTGATTGTAGGATGGATACAGGGTAGTTTTCCCATCAGTGATCTCACACACATTGCCTACATTGATCTTGTTTAGATGAAACCATTCTTAATTAGGGCACATCCTTTCTGTGTATAAAAGAGGAAGTTGGTCCTGCTGGTATACAAACTTTTTTTCTAATCCTTTTTTAGGCAGAACAAAATGTAAAAAGCTGACAAGAACGTTAAATGTTGTATGGGGCATGTACTGTGTGCAGGGGACCCAGAGCCACAACCCCCACAATGACTACTGTCAGCACTTTGTGAGCTCTGGACAGCGGCCACAGAACTTTATCCGGGATGTGGGTAGGTGCTACCTTATTGGTCACCGGGGGATATACAGCATCACATATTGTCTCCTGGTCTTTTTGAACTTTTTTTTTTAAATTTCACATACAGGGGAATCTCTTTATAGCAGCTTGGTCCTAATTGTTTTAACCATGATTATAGCAACAACATGGTTATAAAAACTAGTAATGTTGTTATTTGTGATGTTTGACTGCATATATTAGCTACCTGATGAAGTGTTACTGCACATGGCTGCAACTTTTTAATTTCTAAATATAATCAGCACATTTCTCAACTTCTGTCACCTATTGATCCTTGAATTACCTGTCCTGCAAAAATTCATTTCCTTTTGATTACTTCATTTAGAGGATTATACTCTTCATTAAATATTCTTAAATCTTTTTTTTTTGGAACCCAATCTGTGCATTGTTATCTGTAAACCTTGTTATCATTGTTTTGAATTTTATTTTCAATTCACATACACAACACAATATATATATGGTTCTCTTTTTTTTTTTTAGAAATAGATACTGGGTCAGTGGTTGTATTCCTTACTGCCTATCTGAGTTGAAGCCACTTGTAATGTTGGACCTCTGGGAGGGTTCACCACTGATGACCCATGACCTCCCAATATCTTTAAATAGCTGTAAGGACAGTAGAAGTTTGTTTCATGTGTAAAATAAACATTCATGCTTTAATGATTTCATTTCCTATATGGAGAGACCATGGGGCCTACCCTCAGTAAAGGAAGGCACTGAAGGAGGGAGATATGGAGAGACCATGGGGCCTACCCTCAGTAAAGGAAGGCACTGAAGGAGGGAGATATGGAGAGACCATGGGGCCTACCCTCAGTAAAGGAAGGCACTGAAGGAGGGAGCTATGGAGATACCATGTGGCCTACCCTCAGTGAAGGAAGGCACTGAAGGAGGGAGATATAGAGAGACCATGTGGCCTACCCTCACTAGAGGAAGGCGCTGAAGGAGGGAGATATGGAGAGGCCATTCTGCCCACCCTCAGTAGGGGAAGGCACTGAAGGAGGGAGATATGGAGAGACCATGCTGCCCACCCTCAGTAGAGGATGACACTGAAGGAGGGAGATATGGAGAGACCATGTGGCCCACCCTCAGTAGAGGAAGGCACTGAAGGAGGGAGATATGGAGAGGCCATTCTACCCACCCTCAGTAGGGGAAGGCACTGAAGGAGGGAGATATGGAGAGGCCATTCTGCCCACCCTCAGTAGAGGATGACACTGAAGGAGGGAGATATGGAGAGACCATGTGGCCCACCCTCAGTAGAGGAAGGCACTGAAGGAGGGAGATATGGAGAGATCATGTAGCCTACCCTCAGTAGAGGAAGGCACTGAAGGAGGGAGATATGGAGAGGCCATTCTGCCCACCCTCAGTAGGGGAAGGCACTGAAGGAGGGAGATATGGAGAGGCCATTCTGCCCACCCTCAGTAGAGGATGACACTGAAGGAGGGAGATATGAAGAGACCATGTGGCCCACCCTCAGTAGAGGAAGACACTGAAGGAGGGAGATATGGAGAGGCCATTCTGCCCACCCTCAGTAGAGGATGACACTGAAGGAGGGAGATATGGAGAGACCATGTGGCCCACCCTCAGTAGAGGAAGGCACTGAAGGAGGGAGATATGGAGAGACCATGCGGCCTACCCTCAGTAGAGGAATGCACTGAAGGAGGGAGATATGGAGAGGCTATTCTGCCCACCCTCAGTAGGGGAAGGCACTGAAGAAGGGAGATATGGAGAGGCCATTCTGCCCACCCTCAGTAGGGGAAGGCACTGAAGGAGGGAGATATGGAGAGGCCATTCTGCCCACCCTCAGTAGAGGATGACACTGAAGGAGGGAGATATGGAGAGACCATGCTGCCCACCCTCAGTAGAGGATGACACTGAAGGAGGGAGATATGGAGAGACCATGTGGCCCACCCTCAGTAGAGGAAGGCATTGAAGGAGGAGAACCTCCATTAGCACACACCTCTAAACAACGGAGAGTTAGCTAAAAGTCCCCTTCCATTGAAAATCCATTCTCATTAGTCTCGAAGAAATGGATGCTTTTACAAAACAATATTTATTGATTTTATATATACATATTAAAGACCTGCTAGCAGACCTATAATTTACCAAACTTAAAAATTAAAATTTTAAAATTTAAAAAGAATATTTATGTTAAAAAATACATATACTTTTTAGATGCTATTGTTGTTGTTGTCATGTCCTTAAAATTTAGATAAATAAAAAAATATTAATTTTTAATATATAAAAATTGAAACTTTATTTTTATTTTTAAATTTTGGCCTATAAAACCTACATGCATGCAAATTTTCAAAACTAAAAAAAAATAAAATAAAAAAAAATAAAATAAAATAAAAAAAATTGAATTTAAATAATTCACACACACACACACACATGTGGGCCAACCAACAAAAAGTACCAAAACAGCACAAAAAGTCACAGAAAATAAAACCTAATTCAAATAAATTAATGGTGTGTGACATTTCAGTAACAGCGTTGTTACCGAAATGTCACACACTATTAATTTATTTGGATTAGGTCTTATTTTCTTGTAGCTATAATCTATAATCCAAATTGTGCTTTATCAACACAAAAAGTCTTAAATTGCAATGAAAAATGTTCAATTGAATAACCTAATGTGAAAATGATTTTTCAATGAAAATGTGAAGCGATTGCTGATTACTAGAAGCCTTTTTCGTTCAAATGAAATATACAAAAATCCTAATTCATATTTTTTTTAGGGTTCTTAGAAAATATTTTCTTTTTATGGCTATATATTTTGTGTAAATAACAACTGAAAACAATACCAACTATTTAAAAATATACTATGATATTTTTCTATTCAATACTTTTGTCTGATGATGGTAACAATGCTGTTACCAAAATGTCACATAATTTATATGGATTTGGTCTTATAACCTTGTGTTTCTAATCTATAATTCAAATTGTATCTCTAGTTTTAATATATATACAGTAAAACCCCGCTAATACGAACCCTGGATATAACGAACCTTCCCTTATAACGAACCCACGCCGATTCCCAATTCCATTCCATTGAAAATACCATCGTTATAACGAACTTTGCGATTTTTAGAATAACGAACTACCCCTATAACGAACCTATTTTCGGTCCCAAAATAATAAAATCTATTTAAAATACTATGCTTATAACGAACTTTGAATTGTAATTAAAAAAAAAAATTAAAGCAACCAAATTTTGAGCATGTTTCATCTCGCGGATCGCGATTTCAAAACAATAAATTTAGCGGCATTGTTTGTTTTGAATTTTGCACTTTATTTTTGCTGTATAAATTTTAACACATTATACTTTTTATTAAATAGAATATATTTTCATCCATTAAATTTGAAATATAAAAATACAAATGGCTTCCAAAATGAATAAAACAAAGGCATTTTAAAAACAAAAGCGTTATTTCTTTAAAAAAAAAAAGGCCATTTTCAGAACTTTTCAAAGTGAAACAACACAGACAAAATGTTAAAAACATATTAAAATAAGATAATATAACTTTTCTATTATAAAAGATAAAATATAAAGCTATTAAAAATTGTTACAAAGAGGAATCAACCTCAACTTTTGCCGCGATCGTACGTTTTAGGGCTAAAAAAAAAAAAAATCCAAATAAATGGTCCCGTGATCAAACAAAAACTATTTTTATGCCAATAACTATGGTGATTTTAAAGTCAGCAATGTTTTGCATGACAGGTTAAAAAAAAAAAGGAAACTAGACCTAGAAGAATATGAGGGAAAATGAAATGGAAGAAAAACACCAACTTTATTTGAATGGTGTAATGCATGAAGAATGCTTTGAAGCAACAAGGTGTTAGAGCCATTTTTCCAAGTAAACAATGTATTATATAATGTGATAATGATGTTTTAAAATCATTTTATATCTTTGAATATATATTAAAACTTTGCCTAGGATTTGTCTTGATTTTTAAATTAGACATAGAGGTACATGTATGTTAATGATAAGAAGAACCTATCATCTAATGATTTCTATTATTATTCAGTATTAATGTAAGGAAATTGGTCAATTAAGGGAATTAAAACAAAGTGACCACTATTAAGAGGAAGCCTCTTCCAGTGTGTATGGCTGTCCTTTAATTATACGGTCTAAAAATTTTGAAAAGTAAAAAAAAAAGGCCAAACCGTGGCTATAGTGAACCGTGGCTATAGTGAACCAAAAGCTCTGTCCCATTGGGGTTCACTATAGAGGGGTTTTACTGTATATATAAAAATAGCAACCCCCCGTAAGAGGACGCCTATTCCTTAATGGACACTTTAACTCTGCAACTAAGTGTTCTTTACAGAGAGAGGTTCTACTGTTATTAATTTTTTTCCTATGTGGATGTTGAGGTGAAAGTTGAATATTATTTCTACACAATAAATAGCAATCAGGCTGTGCATGCTGTGTCAGTCTCTATGGTTACTCCAGCACTAACCTGTAGTCATTCTTAGCTTTAAAACAATCTTCCCAAAGTTATCACTAGGAAACCATTTTCTCCACTAAATAATCTTGAGAGATTAGTCTTATGTCCAAATATTTCTTCTTAGAGGAGCTTCCTCTAGAGGGGACTTCTTGACTAAGGCTCTTTGTTCCCTTTGAGAAAAATTAATAACTCTTCTCTCTTGACAAAATACTTGGACATCTTGGAGTCAGCTCCACTTCAGTCAGAATGATTTCATTCCTTCTTCCTCATCACCCTGGCTCTCTTAGTAAGGAAAGGTCCAGAGATTTAATGTCAATAATGTTTTATTAATATAAACTTGTGGAGTTTGTTAGTACAGAAGTTACCTCATTTATCCAGTAAACTATATCAACATTATTCCAGTCAAACCTTGCTGCAACATCTTTTAGGACCAAGACTATAACTACAAGGTAATAAGACCGAATCTAAATAAATAAATTTATTTGAATTTGGTCTTATTACCTTGTAGTTTCAATCTATAATCCAAATTATGCCTTATAGCCAAGACTATGTTGTCATTTCGATAATGTTTTTATTTTAATTTTAACTATGTTGTCATACCCATGGTTAAACAATTGTGACCTAAAACTTGGAACTTTAGAATTATGATGTTACAAAAGAGGATGTGTTATAATGAGGTTCCATTGATATAGTATTTATATTCCTTAATTGTGTGGATAATCAAGTTTTGTGTAATCTAAGATATCTAACTCTCATTCTCTCTGTAGACTTGTGTTCACTGACTCTTGCACAATTTGGCCCTAACCTGTGATTGCCTCCAGGCCTGGCTGATAGATTTGAGGAGTATCCTAAACTAAAGGAGCTGATCCGGCTGAAGGATGAGCGCATTGCACAGATGGCCACCCCTCCCATGTAAGAAATTCTGCACAGGGACTAGCAGGAATCACCCGCTCTGTTGTGGCAGGTACCTGAAGGCAGACCTGATGACATTTGACCTGAGACAACTGCGGTGTGAGTTTGATGTCATCCTGGTGGAGCCTCCGCTAGAGGAGTACCAGAAGAGGTACGGGCTGCCAGCTGAGGCTGGGAGGTTCTGGAGCTGGGAGGACATCATGCGGCTGCAAGTCAGCTCTGTGGCGGCCCAGCGCTCATTTGTCTTCCTGTGGTGCGGCTCATCTGATGGCCTGGATCTAGGACGGCAGGCAAGTACTCTTGGAGACTGATCTCTTTGTTAAAAACAACAACTACAAATGGAAATTATGTCCGGAAGGTATTGATCTATTAAAATATAGGTCGCATCTCCTATCAAAACTAGACTCCATCTATTGACCCGGAACCTAGCAGCCTTGGGTCGGTGACAAAGCCACAACACCAGTTTTGGCAAACTGAGAAGCATGCATCAGAAAACCGTGGTTTTGAGCTAATGGCCCTTCTCCTCGGAAAAATTTCCATCTATATTTTGGCCATAGATTTGGCCTATCCACTTTTCCAGCTAAACATCATTTTGGAAAATTGTGAAGATTCCATTGGATCCCTTGTTGATCTCATGAAATAAAGTCTGCCCTGGACTGAGGAGGGCCATTAGCCCGAAACCATGGCCTCCAGGTTGACGCTTCTCAGTTTTCCAAAGCTGGTATTGTGGCTTTGTCCCCGACCCGTGGCTGCTAGTTTGCGGCGATGATCAATAGATGGCGTCTGGTTTTGACAGATGTGACCTTTATTTTTATAGATCAAAATTACAATTAAAACTTTGCTATTGCAAACCCCACTGGGTCTAAAATTTGATTCACTATAGCCATGGTTTCATTATGACCATGTTGACACTATTATAAAATAAAAATGGGGATTATTTCAGGTTCATTAAAAGGGAAGTTGGCAATATCCTCGTTTTTTTTAAACCAGGTTTTACTATATGTTTTCTACTTAATAAACTTATAATAAGAAAATGTAAGTTTGACATGAGGTGTCGTTGCTGTGCTAAACACTTGGGAGTAGTCATAGCTGTCTTCTGGTCATCTTTCAGCCCCATCTGGCTTGTCTCAATGGTACCATCCATCAGTAAGTCTACCCTGTGATCCTGACATAATATTCTTGACTTAGTTTTTGCTACACATTGAAGTTCAGCTAATCAGATATGCCATTTATTTAGTAGATTAATGATATCATTTTAGATGAATAGTCTTTTTTCTAATTCTTCAATGATTTCATTCCTCTTCTTGATGATGAGAAAGAGATAGTGTCACATCCAAAATTATTATCACAATTTATAAATAAAGTTCAATTCATTTTATCAATTTATAAATAAATCCTTTCACAATAAGTTTATTTTATTAACTTAAACCGCAAGCTTTTGAGCTCTCTCTATTAAATGAGAAAAAGGTACTAGGGACAAAGTTCTAAGAAACTGAGGGAATCCTTGGCAGAAGCACGTCAGATCCATGTCAGTAACTACAATATTTGCAAGCCGTGGATCACAGCTCCATTAGGGAAGAAGCTATGGTGCAAAGTATTTATTTTCTATTAACAGATTATTAATTTTGATAATCATCTTTTTCTACTTTGTTAACTTCTCTCATTGCTTCTCATATTTTATTAATTTTTTCCCATGGCAGAGCTGACTGCTATAGGGCGCGTCCCCAGGTGGCGGATAGGGGAACGACCTTCAGATATGAAGGCCAGCTGCGAAACAAGCAGAATAACTCTGACAAATAACAGTTGCAGACCAACAGCAGCATTGTTAGAAGAGGAGTAGACCTCTTTAAAAATCCTGACTTCAACTGACCCAGTTGATGGACCTCAGCAAGGGTCCCACTCCAGGGATTACGGAGGAGCTGCGTCTGTACTCATGTTAGAGTCGGCAGCAAAGGCGTCTGCTTCCATGTTAGGAACGGCCTCAAACTACGAGGGGCATCCAATAAATAAGTTTCCCTATTTTTTTTTCGGCGAACGAAACGTTGTAAAAATTAGTTAGTAGGTAAGAAATGGTCACTAGGATGCGTTGGAAGCTGGTGACCTTTCAAAATCACTCTACTCGTACGCGCAAGTCCGTAGCGCTTCAGTTTCCATGGAGCTTCCACTGGTGAACGTGCCCACTTGCGAACTCCGTTCTGTAATTCGTTTTTTCACAGCGAAAAATGAAACTGCGGTCAATATTCATCGCAATTTAGTGTCAGTGTATGGTGAAGGATGTATGAGCATCCAAATGGTTCGCCGATGGCGTTCATGGTTCTTGGAAGGACGGCAAAACGTGCATGATGACGAGCGAAGCGACAGGGCCGTTACTCCTACGGACAATGCAGCCGTGGCTGCTGTTCGGAATGTGGTGGAAGCAAATCGCCGCGTCACCATTGACGAAATAATGATTCGACTGCCTCCTGGAATCGAAATTGGATGCTCTTCGATTGGAACAATCATGTCAGATGTTTTGAATTTGAATTGAAAACAGGCGGAGGCGAACCACTGGCTACGAAGACAGGACACGGCTTGGTACAACAGTGGTATCAAAAAATCGCTACAACGGTACCAAAAATGTTTGGACAGAAATGGTGATTATGTAGAGAAGTAGTCTATGAGTTGTATAATGAAAATAAAATAACTGCATAATTGTAAATAAAGTTGTTTATTTGTTACAAAATAGGGAAACTTATTTATTGGATGCCCCTCGTACAAGCAAAGTCAGACTTTCACCAAAGTGTGCCTGGATCATGGTGTCATGATCAACGAAAGCTGCACCCCTTCACCCCATTCCATGAGAAGCTCGAGGAGCATGAACTCATGGAATTCGTGTAATCTTTGCACAAGGGGATAAGAAACAACATTAATTTTTTTATTTGTTCTTGCCTTAAATAAATTGCTGTGTCATCCTGAAGTTTGTCTTTCCTAATTTTCTACGTAACAATATTTTGAATTTTACCATTGTGTATAATTCTTTGCCAATTTTTAAAATATTAATTTAAAGATAGAGATATTTAAACACACAAGTTAATAAATTTAGAAAAAAAGCATCTCCTTATCGTGCAACTGAAAGTTGCTGATGGCTTGCGCCATCTATCGGAATAAATATCAACTATTCTCGTTGATTTTTAATTATTCCAGAATTGGCCAAATACCCATTCTTGATTAATCAAGAAAAGCTAACCACGGACGTGTTTCAGGCTGTTGACCCTCATCAGCGTGGTGCAAGCTGTACCTCAACGACAAAAAAAAAGGTCATTAAGGCATCCTGAAAAATCATGAAACGGGTAGTTAAGGCCAGAATTGCGTGAGACCGCGACACAATGTGAAAAAATAGTAAAAATGTGAGCTTTTCTTGATTAATCAAGAATGGGTATTTGGCCAATTCTGGAATAATTAAAAATCAACAAGAATAGTTTATATTTATTCCAATAGATGGTGCAAGCCATCAGCAACTTTCAGTTGCACGATAAGGAGATGCCTTTTTCTAAATTTATGCACCTTATCCCAGTACAATATCACATTTGTACTATTTTTTCACATTGTGTCGCAGTCTCACGCAATTCTGGCTTTAACTACCCATTTCATGATTATTCAGGATGCCTTAATGACCTGTTTTTTTCGTCGTTGAGGTACAGCTTGCACCACACTGATGAGGGTCAACAGCCCGAAACGCGTCCGTGGTTAGCTTTTCTTGATTAATCAAGAATGGGTATTTGGCTAATTCTGGAATAATTAAAAATCAATGAGAATAGTTGATATTTATTCTGATAGATGGCGCAAACCATCAGCAACTTTCAGTTGCACGATAAGGAGATGCCTTTTTCTAAATTTATGCACCTTATCCCATTACAATATCACATTTGTACTATTTTTTCACAAGGTAATAAGACCAAATCCAAATAAATAAATAGTGTGTGACGTTTTGGTAACAGCGTTGTAAGATGGTAACAACGCTGTTACTGAAACGTCATACATTATTTATTTAATTGGATTTGGTCATATTACCTTGTGTTTATAATCTATAATCCAAATTGTGCATTGTCATAGGGATATTTAAAAACATTGATTTTTTTCATGAAGAAAATTACTAGATATATTTTATTATTGATAATTTAGCGAATTTATAAAATATATTTTAAAAAGTTAAATAGCGCCTTGCCAGAATCGAACCATTAACCTTTCCCTTCCCCCATGTATCTTTCATTCAATTGCTATAGCCACGATACTTGATAACTTCCTGGAGGGTCACAGACATCAATTTTATTAAGTTCCAAATGTTTTACTTTTAGTTAGAACAACAAGACCTCCTCTGTACCATGCCTGCAGGAATGGAAATCTACACATGACTGGTATAGAGCAGGAGGGACAAGCATCAATTCTGTCCTCCCAAGAGAACAACAGTCTTTGATTTCCAGACTTAAGTCTGATCATTTACCGACAATGACTTTCCAGAATGGTTGCAAGGTTTTCCCACTATGTATATACTAGGTGAAATTCTCAAACTCCAAACCACATTATTGACTGCATTGGTTCTTACATTGATGAGCGCTACTCATCCTCAGCAGACACCATCAAAAGTCTCAAGCTATACAGACTTGATACCCTAAGAAAGAATAAGAGGAAGACAACAACAAAAATATCTTGTTTCCAACTGATAACTAAGTTTGACTTGGTTGCATTATTTTATTTTATTATAGGGTTTGTATGCATGTGCTGATATAATTTTTTTCTGAGCATATTTAATAGATACATTATATAGATTGGACTTATTAGATGATGAATTTTATTTTATTTTTTTAATTTTAAAAACTTTTTAAATATCTATTAATTTTACCATATTAACCTTAGACTGAAAAATACTTTCACGCTATCATACAATTGTCTAAAATGTACTTGCCGCCCTGTCAATAAATTTCAAACTATGACCTGAGGGAAGAAACTAATAGTGGCTGTGTTGTCCATCAGTGCCTCAAGAAATGGGGATTCAGAAGATCTGAGGATTTCTGCTGGATCAAGACCAATATCAAGAAGCCTTCTCGCACTGCCAAGACCCTTGAGAACCGGGCCATTTTCCAGCGTACTAAGGTGAGAGTGTGCATGTAACTTCTTGTGGGTCCCTCAGATCACCTTGGTGCTCTTGCAGGAACACTGCCTGATGGGGATCAAGGGGACAGTGAGGAGGAGTGTGGACGGAGACTTCATCCATGCCAATGTGGACATTGACTTAATCATCTCAGAGGAGCCGGAGTACGGCAGCCTGGAGAAGCCAGAGGAAATGTTCCACATCATTGAGCACTTCTGTCTGGGCAGGCGCAGGCTCCATCTCTTTGGCCGGGACTCCACCATCCGCCCAGGCTGGCTGACTGTGGGACCTGAGCTCACCAACTCCAACTTCTGTGCGGACACATACTCCGGCTACTTTAACAAGACTCCTACGGACTACCTCACTGGCTCTACTGATAGGATTGAGGCCCTGCGCCCCAAGTCCCCGCCCCCCACTGGTCGGAACTCTGGAGGAGGCCGGGGATTCCGTGGCGGCCGTGGGGGGCACAGGGGCCGTTGATTCTCCCTCCAGTAGCCTCACACAGATCCCTGAGCTGCCACAAGGCCGTAGTGTGGCATTACCATTTATAAAGGGCCATTATGCATCATATATATATATGTATATGATATAGGACAAGGCTTTGTAGTAATAAGTTATTTACCAGTGCCTATGTGTGCAGTATATTTTTAAAATATATCATCTAAATAAAACACGCACAAGTACATACTGAAAGCAATATTAAAATGTATTAAAATCTAGTCTCAAGTGTGATATATTTCAGCCACATGATTTCTACACTTGGAACATTGTAAATATCACTTGGGGTAAATCACTTGGAAACAAGAAGTTGGGACTTCTTGGCTATATCTCTATAGAGGGAGAGGCATTCACTTCCAAGTAAAAAAATGAGGCCAATTCCAAAAATAAAAAATTTCATTACAGTAACAGCTTTGCATACCTAGTTCTCTTGTTTGGAATTGATTAGGCTACCCATCTTTCAACAAAGACCAAATCCAAATAAATAAACCTGATGTTTAGGTTACAGTATCGTAACTGAAATGTCACCTAAGATTTATTTGGTATTATTATCCAAATTCTACCTTATCATTTTAACACCAAGTTGTATTTGAACTCATCTACTCATAGTGAAATCCCATTTTTAACATTATAATTCCAAAGCCTCAAGTTTTAAGTCTCAATTGTTTTAAACATTGTCTCAAGTGATGTTATTCCAATAGCAAGGTTCAACTGTAGTTGTTTCTCCCTTACAAAATGTAAAGCCTTTATAAGCTGCCTTCCACTAGAGATGGCCCTGCTAGGCTCATCCCATACAGCAGAGATGATCTAAGGTAAGCCACCCATTACATAGAAATGGCTTGGAGATGGTATTGTTGTTTCTTATCCCCTTGTGCAAATATTACACGAATTCCATGAGCTCCTTGAGCTGTTTGAAGATAAGCAGCGGCCTATCCAAAAGGTCCTCTTTAGTGCATCTATTGCAAGTCAAAGTGTGTTCTGGAGCTGTAGGTGCCAAGCTACATTTTGGACAAGTAGGTTAGATTTTGTTATTTTCTCTTTTCATTGACTTGATATGGCCTGGCCTGTTCTAAATCTTGTTAGTGTTGTTTGATGCTGTCTATTTCTGAGGTTCAGAGCTCCTCCTGGGTTCACACCACTGGGAGATGGTATAATTATTGAAAAGACCAAGAAGCATTGTAGGTAGGTTCAATTTTACTTGTAGCACCCACCCCATGGCATCATCACTTGGTATTGGCAACTCCTGACTGCAGATTGGAAAAGTTTTTGTTCACAAATCAAGTCCTGGTTCGATATTTACAACTTTATGACTTTTTTTTTTCTTTTAGGCTAATTTTTTTTTTGCAAACCATTTTAAAAGTAAAGTATATTCGCCACATACTTTATTTATTTTTACAATATATCAGCTAGTTGTATATTTTAATTAAATAATACAGCAGGTTTCTGGCAATAAGTTTCTTTTTATTTATGTAATCTCAAGATTTCGGGCATCCTTCTACAGGAGTATATGAAAAGTATAATAATAAAACACAGTTAGATAGCTAACTATGAAAGCTGTTGTATTATTTTAATCTATATTTAGGAGATTAAGTAAATTGAAACATGAAATTCATCTCTAGTTGTTACAACTAATTCAAATAAATTAATAGTGTGTGACGTTTCGGTAACAGCATTGTTACCATTTTCAGACAAAAGAATAAATATAATAAAGGGAATAAATAAAAGAATAATGAATAAACATTTATTCTTTTTTTCCGATGATGGTAACAATGCTGTTACCGAAACGTCACACACTATTAATTTATTTGTATTAGGTCTTATTTTCTTGTAGTTCTAATCTATAATCCAAATAATGTGCTTCATAATTTATCTATTTGCATATTTATTAAAATAAAAACTTCTAGCTCTGTTTTTTGCATTCAGGATGTCCCAAAATTCTATGTGTGCAGTCAAAAATGACAAGAATCAGAAAATATCTATTTTATACACAAGGTAATAAGACCAAATCTATATAAATAAATAGTGTGATGCTTTGGTAACAGTGTTATTACCATCTTCAGACAGATATTAACAATGCTGTTACCAAAATATCAAAAACCTTTTATTTATTTAGATTTGGTCTTACATTACCTTGTATTACCTTGTGTTTATAATCTAAAATCCAAATTGTGCCTTTTTTCATATATATTTTATATAATAAAGATATTAGTAAACAATCAACATATTACTTGAGGGTAAAAGGTTTCTTATACAAGTTCTTCTACAGATACAGGTGATATGAATTAACAGATAATAAGGCTTAGTTTGAAGTCATTTATCACCAATATCAAAAGTCCATGGCACTGCTGATATACAACTTCAAACAATGCTCATTTAAACTTCTTATGGATATAATCCATTATTCTCTATGTTGGGATACCTTGTGACCATAATATGCCAAAGTAACCCAGAACCCCACCTAACCTAACCATATCCCACCTTTGTCCATTTAAGCCACAAACCTCTGGTGATTGCGAGGTGTCAAGATGAAGCCTGAAGCCACCTTTAGCCTTGGCAGCACTGAGCCAGAGACTGAGATCCCCTTCCTGTGGTCAAGCCACCTGACCTGTGGTGGATGACCTGGCCCTACCAGGCTAGTCTGAGATGGACTCAGACACCCCTTCCCTGTAGTCAAGCCACCGACCTATGGTGCTTGACCTGACTCCACCATCTTCATGCAGAACACCAGCTCCACCACGAGCCCTGAACCTTTCCCAAGCTGACCCCAAGATGCCCAGAATCAACAATAATAATTATATTTTTTAAATTATTTTTTTTTTAATTCAATATTTTTGTATTTTTTATTTTATTTTTTTTTGTAAATATTTCTTTAATAATTTTTATATTTAAATTATTTTTATCATTTTGTTTTAAGATGCCTTTTTTATTTTCATAGAAAGAAGGGTGATGATAGCCTTGGGGAGGGGTGAGTCCAGCAACACTGGGGGCAAGGAAGCGGGATATTTACATTTTGACATTTTTTTTTTCTTAGCAATAGTTTGATTCCTTCCTGAGAAGTTAAAGACTTGGAGTTGCGGAGGGCTTAGGCCGCTGGCTGCGGCCTTAGCAGCCCCTCTTTTCGAATCATGGACTTGGGTGGCTGGATGTCGAGGTAGGTTGGGGATAATCTGGGACTTTGGCATAATAGGCCTTTTTTTTCTTTTGTATAAAATTATACAGTAAAACCCCTCTATAGTGAACCCCAATGGGACAGAGCTTTTGGTTCACTATAGACACGGTTTGGCTATTTTTTTTTACTTTTCAAAATTTTTAGACCGTATAATTAAAGGACAGCCTACACACTGGAAGAGGCTTCCTCTTAATAGTGGTCACTCTGTTTTAATTCCCTTAATTGACCAATTTCCTTACATTAATACTGAATAATAATAAAAATCATTAGATGATAGGTTCTTCCTATCATTAACATACATGTACCTCTATGTTTAATTTCAAAATCAACACAAATCCTAGGCAAAGTTTTATTAAATATATATTCAAAGATATAAAATGATTTTAAAATATCATTATCACATTATATAATACATTGTTTACTTGGAAAAATGGCTCTAACACCTTGTTGCTTCAAAGCATTCTTCAAGCATTGCACCATTCAAATAAAGTTAGTGTTTTTCTTCCATTTCATTTTCCCACATATTCTTCTAGGTCTAGATTTTTTTTTTTTTTTTTTTAACCTGTCATGCAAAACATTGCTGACTTTAAAATCACCACAGTTAATGGCATAAAAATAGTTTTTGTTTCATCACGGGACCATTTATTTTGACTTTTTTTTTTTTTTCAAGCCCTAAAACGTACGATCGCGATCGCAGCAAAAGTTGGGGTTGATTCCTCTTTGTAACAATTTTTAATAGCTTTATATTTTATCTTTTATAATAGAAAAATTATATTATCTTATTTTAATATGTTCTTAACATTTTGCCTGTATTGTTTCACTTTGAAAAGTTCTGAAAATGGCCTTTTTTTTTTTAAAGAAATAACGCTTTTGTTTTTAAAATGCCTTTGTTTTCTTCATTTTGGAAGCCATTTGTATTTTCATATTTCAAATTTAATGGATGTAAATATATTCTATTTAATAAAAGTATAATGTGTTAAAATTTATACAACACATACAGCAAAAATTAAAGTGCAAAATTCAAAACAAACAATGCCGCTAAATTTATTGTTTTGAAATCGCGAGCTGAAACATGCTCAAAATTTGGTTGTTTTAATTTTTTTTTTAATTACAATTCTAAGTTCGTTATAAGCATAGTATTTTAAATAGATTTTATCATTTTGGGACCGAAAATAGGTTCGTTATAGGTGTAGTTCGTTATTCTAAAAATCGCAAAGTTCGTTATAACGATGGTATTTTCAATGGAATGGAATTGGGAATCGGCGTGGGTTCGTTATAAGGGAAGGTTCGTTATATCCAGGGTTCGTATTAGCGGGGTTTTACTGTATATACATTTAAAAACCTCCCTTTTAACCATATATATAGTTTTTTCTTTAATACCTTTTTTATATCTTATATATATATGCGTGATTCTTCTATTAAGTAATTTTTCTTTGTTTTTAATAAATATACCTGATGTACATTGAAAGATTATTTTATTGGTCTAAATAAAAATTTGTTTAGCCAAAAATGATTGGTTAATTTCCCCTTTAACATTAATTGCTAGCCGGCACAGCTTTAGGTCTCTACATGTGCCATAGATGAATAAATTTGTGGTCTGGTTTTCTGCAGCCACTGGCGCCCTAATATTTGGACATGTAGAGATCTGGAAATAGTTATTTAAATACAATAACAACAATTAAAAGTATAAAACCTCCCGATTTTAACAGTTTTAGATAAGTTGAATTAGGTTAGTTTCAGATAATTAAAAAAATAATGTTCGTTTTCAGAAAAATTAGTTTAACGATTTTAACAATGGCTCCCAAAGCGGGGCATAATTATGTTTATATTTCTCTTCTTCTTTTATTATAGTTAAAAGTATAAAATCTCACGATTTTAACATCTATGTCATACCTGTAGAAGAATGGTAAAAGCTTGTACAAATATATGTTGTATTAAATGAAACCTTTCACCCTAAAGTACTATGTTGATTGTGTGTTTATTGATCTCAGCCAAGATATTGGGTGTCTATAGTCTACATGATAAGGCACAATTGATTATAGATTATAACTATAAGGTAATAAGGCCAAATCCAAATAATGTGATGTTTAGTAACAGTGTTGTTACCATCATCAAACAAAAGACATTAGATGCACTAAAAAGGACCTTTGTGAGAGGCTGCTGCTTATCATCAAACAGCTTGAGGAGCATGGACTCATGAAATTTGTGTAATCTTTGCACAAGGGGATAAGAAACAAAACAAAAGACAAGGTAACAACACTGTTACCGCAACATCACACACTATTTATTTATTAGGATTTGGTCTTATTACCTTGTAGTTCTTTAGTTCACAATAAATGCCAGGTCATCTGCTCCACACAAGGATATATCTTATACAGTCGAACCTCTTTAATTCAACACCCCAAGGTATCAGAGCTTTCAGATGAATTAAAGGAAGTATTGAATTAAAGTTATTCAGATGATTAGCTAATCATCTAACTCGCTAAAATAATATTATTTTAAAATAGCTTTGTAATATAAATTAATGATATTAATTGAAACCATTGTGTGTGTACTTTTATGCATTTATTTTTTTAATTTTCATTATTAACTTTTAGTATCAGGGACTATATGGCATTAATAAATATTTTGGAAAATTAAATAATTACAAATAATATTTTATTCTAATTGAAGAATATAACAGTTGAAAGGAAATAAATGTGAAAATAAATAGAAAATTTTAAAATATTATTTAAAAGGAACTTTTTGTAAATTTTTAAATAACTAAAATATTTAAATGTTGAAAACTGAGAAGAAAATAATATTATTAATTAGCGCACGATGCCTAAATTCCAGCGTAAAAAATACAAACAGACAATAACACTCATGACATTGTGCAACGGCACTGTAAAGTGAAACTTAAACTAACCAGAAACCAAAAGTGTGCAGGCGCGATCCTATCGCCACCGCTGTAATACCTTTTTAGCGGTAAAGTTGTATATATATATAAAAAAAAAACACTCAACTGTTAAAATTCGAATTTTAAAATGGTCGAACTATCAGAAGTGTAATATCGATAGGTTTGAATTACGGTTTGTTATTTGATAGGCCGGAGGTCAGGACATCAGAACATGGTCAAATAACGTAGAGTGTTGAATTAACGAGGTTATACAATATAACTTTAGTTAACAAAATGATTCTAGTTATTTGGACTGTGCATATTGAGAAGCTGGAGCTTTCTGATTGTGATTTCCATAGAGTGTGATGCTGTCTCACTACTGGGTATATATATATTGTATATATAATATTGAAATCATAGAGAAGATTTTACAGTTATTTACATTCTTGACGTTAATAAAAATATTTGATAATTTTCTACCATTAAGAGTTCAAACTTGTGAAAACTTCCCTGATTATATTTGAACTGCGGTCAAAATTTCATTTGTTAGATTTTATTATTATTTGAACTGTGGAATGATAAAATATTAAAAATGTTTTGCTGGCTCAAAATTGAATACCGAGTCATTTTGCGGTATAACTTTGAAAGCGGTTTGGGAATTGAAGAATGCTTGCAAGAAATGACTGTACTGGAAAATGATTGTCCACATTGTACTACCATATTCAGTTGGTATCGTGAATTTCAGCAAGGAAAATATGGCATAAGAGACGCGCCAAGGTCAGGACGTCCAGCTTTGTCAGTTAATGAGGAAAACATCGATGCTGTCAAGATATTATTGGAGACTGATCGATATATAACTTATCGCCAGATAGAGGAGAGTTTAGACATTCCTGCACAAGTAATTCATTCTATTCTACACAACCATCTAAAAGTGAGTAGAGTTTGTTCTCTATGGGTTCCCCATTCCTTAACTGATGAGCAGATGACTTCGTGTTTCACGGTGCCGAGAGATGTTCCAAAAGTTTGATAATGAATCATCTCTTTATGCCAATGGCATCATAACAGATGATGAAACTTGGCTTTATTATTTTGATGCGCCTATTAAAGCCCAGAACAAAGTGTGGATCTTTGAAGGTGAAAGCACGCTGTGTCTGTACGAAAATCCAGATCCATTAAGAAGAAAATGCTAGCTGTCTTCTTTATTGCAAGAGGAGTTGTGAGTCATGCAGTACTGAAAAAAAAAGTCACTGCCAAGTGGTACACTTGGGAATGCCTAACTAAAGTTGTTCAAGCTATCAAAAAGCTATGTCCAAACTCAAGGACTGACACATGGCTTGTCCACCATGACAATGCTCCAGCTCACTGTTCGAAGGTCTGCACCGTTTATTTGGCATGTACTGGACTAAAATTTTTGGAGCATCCTCCCTACAGTCCGGACCTTGTACCTTGTGACTTTGCCCTCTTCCCTCATGTGAAGAACAGACTAAAAGGTAATCGCTCTTTCTGCGTTAAAGATCTTTTGATGGCATGGGATGACGAGTGCTCCCTAAGGAAACGTGGAAGAGTTGGTTTGATGACTTGGTCGAAGGATGGAGAAGTGTATTGATTGTGGTGCAAAATATTTTGAAAGGTTGTAAACAATAAAGTCATATTGCAAAACTTTCCTAGTGCCCTATGTATTTACAACTTTCCGCTTAGCGTTCAGTTAATTGCATGATGATACTTTATGCATGAGAGTTGATAATATTCACATTGCTTCTAAAAGAGCATAGGTTCCAAAAAGGTTACTTATTTGATTTCAATATTTATTAAACATACACACGCACTCAAATTATAACGCTAAATGGAGACGACTTTTTTGGAATCTATACTCGAATCTAAAACAAAATTTTGTCACATTTACAGAGTATTGTAAATCATTAGAGAAAGAGAAAATCTCATATTTTATTAAATTACTAGCGGACGTACCCGGCTTCGCCCGAGGTTTTACCCGAGTAAAGGTTTGTCTAACGAACATTTGTTAAAACAATTCTCTATAAACTTATAAAATAAAAGATATATTTTAATAATTTGAAACTCGTAAATTTGAATCTCTCGATAAAGTGCACATTTTTCCCCGGTCCCTGTGTGCCGTGTCATCCTGAATTTTGTCTTTCATAATTTTCTACATTACAAAATCATCGTTTTATCTAGTGAACATATTTTCCCGGTCCCTTGAAAAATACTCGATAAGTTGAATAAAATCATGGTCGTGAATCTCTCGATAAAGTGATTATTTTTTCCCGGTCCCTGTGTGCCGTGTCATCCTGAATTTTTGTCATTCCTAATTTCCTACATTACAAAATCATCGTTTTATCTACATATTTTCCCGGTCCCTTGAAAAATACTCGATAAGTTGAATAAAATCATGGTCGTTTATGGAAGATGGACGTAGTTCCCGGAGGTCACCCGCCCCCCGCTTGCGAGTTAAAGCTACAAATCTGCAAATAACTCTAAGGATATTTAAGATATTCAAGAAATTATTTTTCGTAAACCTTTCCGGGGATATGCCTAATAATATCCCAAATTTTCACGGCGATTGGATGTATGGTTTTTGAATCCATAGAGGACACACACACAGACACACAGACATTCAATTTTATATATATAGATTAGAATATATCTTTAAAATATATAAAATAGAATAATAGCAACTCTTTTATGATTTTTTCCATCTTATATATCTAAGAAGATACATAAACGTTTAGGAAATCCCTTCCACTCTTATAAATTTATTCCTGTGTGTGTGCGCAGCAACAACACACAAACACACCACAAAATAAAATACTTTTCCTTTACATAGCGCGACACAATGTGCGAACCATGTGCATACATCCTTCAAGAGAGAGAGAAGAGGAGAAAACTCTAATAATTGGGATTTATGTAGATGATTTTCTTATTATTGGATCGGATAGTACCATAATTAACAGAATAGTTAAGCAATTGGATAAGCAAATTGTCATTGTTCGAAACGAAAAGCCTATATTTTTTCTTGGAATCAAAATTGAGGAAAAAGAAAATTGTTTCGAACTTTCACAAGAAGCCTATGTAGAAAAGATTTTGAAGAAATTTAACCTTGAAGAATGTAATCCAGTAAAAACCCCTGGTGATCTTAATCAAGATCTGGATAATCACCCAGATTCTTCTTCTGTGGACCCTAAACTTTACCAAGAAATGATAGGTTCCTTGATGTATTTATCAGTGGGAACAAGGCCCGATATAACATTTTATTAAATCAAATTTTATTGCCATCTATCGTTAAAATTTTACACAAATAAATTTACTGGCAATGCGTTTCTTTTAAATATCATCAAATAATTATCTCTACAGACCTTACTGCAATGATATGAGTTATTGAATGAGAGGGCTTGGCTCATCAGTAGTGAACCCTCTCAGCGGTTTCAACAAATTAATCTCTAGACCGCTCTACTATTGTATTGGACTGGTTTTGTTATATACCATGCATTTTCTATGGAAGGCAGCTTAGGGGTGTTTAGTGAACTATGGACATAAGCTTATAGGTCTGTAGAGGTACATACATATAATTTCAAGGTATTGCATCGAGCAAAGCTCTTCCGCAAAATATGTTTACATAACCAATATATATTAGTAAATCAAATTTTATTGCCATCTATCGTTAAAATTTTACACAAATAAATTTACTGGCAATGCGTTTCTTTTAAATATCATCAAATAATTATCTCTACAGATCTTACTGCAATGATATGAGTTATTGAATGAGAGGGCTTGGCTCATCAGTAGTGAACCCTCTCAGCGGTTTCGCCAAATTAATCTCTAGACCGCTCTACTATTGTATTGGACTGGTTTTGTTATATACCATGCATTTTCTATGGAAGGCAGGTAAGGGGTGTTTAGTGAACTATGGACATAAGCTTATAGGTCTGTAGAGGTACATACATATAATTTCAAGGTATTGCATCGAGCAAAGCTCTTCCGCAAAATATGTTTACATAACCAATATATATTAGTAAATCAAATTTTATTGCCATCTATCGTTAAAATTTTACACAAATAAATTTACTGGCAACTGATGAGCCAAGCCCTCTCATTCAATAACTCATATCATTGCAGTAAGGTCTGTAGAGATAATTATTTGATGATATTTAAAAGAAACGCATTGCCAGTAAATTTATTTGTGTAAAATTTTAACGATAGATGGCAATAAAATTTGATTTACTAATATATATTTGTTATGTAAACATATTTTGCGGAAGAGCTTTGCTCGATGCAATACCTTGAAATTATATGTATGTACCTCTACAGACCTATAAGCTTATGTCCATAGTTCACTAAACACCCCTAAGCTGCTTTCCATAGAAAATGCATGGTATATAACAAACCAGTCCAATACAATAGTAGAGCGGTCTAGAGATTAATTTGGCGAAACCGCTGAGAGGGTTCACTACTGATGAGCCAAGCCCTCTCATTCAATAACTCATATCATTGCAGTAAGGTCTGTAGAGATAATTATTTGATGATATTTAAAAGAAACACATTGCCAGTAAATTTATTTGTGTAAAATTATAACATTTTATGCTAGTCAACTCTCCCAATACAACAAGGATCCCAAAGTCATTCACCTTACTGCACTTAAAAGAATATATAGATACTTGAAGGGAACAAAAAGCTACAAGTTATGCTTTGACAGAATAAGAGGGAAATTTGAAGTCTTTACAGATGCTAGTTGGTCCTCAACTAAAGACTCAAAATCTTTTTCAGGATATTTAACTAAATTAGGATCTTCACTACTTTGTTGGAAATCTCAAAAACAACCACTGGTAGCCCTGTCAACATGCGAAGCGGAATTAATGGCTATCTGTGAGGGCACTAAAGAGTTAAAATAGTTTATGAACTTTCTTTCTGAAATAGGTCATCAATCATGTGTTGAAATACCACTTGTTCTGAAGACAGACAGTAAATCAGCAATAGACTGGATTAAAGGAACATCTCATCATTGTAGAACCAAACACATTAGCAGAAAATATTTCTTCGTGAAAGATGAAGTCTCAAAGGGAAATTAGAGGATCTCCTTCGTGAACTCAGAAGCTCAAGAAGCGGATCTTCTCACCAAGAGGCTGCCAGGAGACAGAATTCAGAGACTGCTTGTAAATATGGGACTTCTTTTTGGACCGAATTTTGATTTGTTCACCAATGGGGGGAGTTGTTGAAATTGGTAAACAACTCAATTTAAAATAATCTGTGATGTAAAATATGTTACTTTTTGACTAAGTTTGTTTTTGTTTATGTTGTGGTAATAGCTTAGAATATTGAAGCTCAACTTTTTCTTCATTTGTTAAGTTAATTAGTTTGTTTATTTATTTATTTAGGTAACCCGGATTCCTGAAGCATAGTTTGTTTAACCTCTCCTTGTATTTGAATAATAAATTTGTTTAAATTAATAAGCTGCAGCTATGCTAAATTAAAATTCAAAATACAACAGATTTTGATGATATTACATATTATTATTATCATGAAAATTTTGTGTGTTTCATTAAAAAAATAATTTTATTTAATCATTTCACTTTGGAGAGGGATAATAAGATACCCTAATAATATTTGTTGAAGCATTATTCATTGGGCAACATTTACTCGGGGAGAAACACGGGCGAAGCCGGGTTATAATACATAATTGTAAACATGTATTTGATTTTAAACATGCCATTTCATTTTATACATATACACTTCGATAAAAATGCACTCTAGTAAATCCCGAGAATAGCCTTAAATAATTGACATTTTTAAAACTACATTTTTATAGGAAAACATCCGCTCCAGCAAAACCCGGACATATGTTGATGTTCAATGATAATGAATTAATAACATCATCATTATCTTTATAATCCATGAGAAACTTGAAATTAGATTTTTTTTTAAGAAATGAATATTCACTGAATATTCTAATCGCTAAGTTTTTTTTACAACGTCATTGGAATATTATATTACTAAATCCTCAAATTAAATATTAAATTTATTATACTTGGAACACATTTTAGCATTTATACAATTTATGAATGTTATTTCACCAGATACCGCGAGAGGCGCTGCTTGCGAGTGAAAGTAGAAAATTTGCAAATAAAATTGCAACGAATATTTATTTCAAATCAAATTCAAACCAGAAACCTTCCCAGGAGTATAATAAATAACTTGCTAAAGTTTCACGGCGATTGGATAATCTTATATTTTCAAAACATTCATTGTGTAAACAAACTAACATTCATCGTGTAAAATTATTAACCAATCAAATTCATTTATCGTCGCGACCAGTGCTGCCGCCAATCGGTAAAAGGCTGGAACTAACGCTTTTTGGTTTTACGTTTAAAAAAAAAAGCACATTGACCTTTTTAGTTTTTTGATTAGCCTATATGTTAAACGAAATATTCAGCTACCTACATGCGAAATTTCATAATGATTGATTCTATAGATTTTGCGCAACGCGATAACAAACAACGATTTTAGATTTCATTTTTATTTTTTATTGATTTTTATAGATATAAAAGGATATACTGAAAAATTTTAGTTATAAATTTTAAGCAATCTCTTCCAAAGATACTGAACTATACATAGCGATGTATATGACAGAATTTTCATTATTTTTTGCTTCGTGTGTGTGTATGTGTGTCACTTATTTTTATTCTCTAAATATTAGTAGTTGTATTTATTTTTTAATTCATTCAATTTTACTGCTTGTCTGTTTTACTGTTGCTTTCAAATTTAACCTTATTTATTTATCATCACCAAATTTATTTTGTTTTCAAAACATGTGCGTTTGAATTATTTATTTCTATTAATTTATAATTATATATATTTTGTGTTTCTAATTCAATTGTTAATTACCTTCACCCATACGAGGTGTGTTCAAAAAGTATCGCGAATTTTGAATTTTCGCGGGTTACGTATATTCGAATTTTGATCTTTTTGTGGCTTTATGTTGGTACTCAAGTCTCTCACGTATGCCGACAAGCTCGGCCATTTTGAATGTTCACTTAATTGTTGACAGCTGCTTTGCTTTCAGGTGTTTTGAATCGTCTTCGATTTTTACCTATTAAAAAAAAAAATGGATCAAAGAACCTGTATCAAATTTTGTGTGAAAAACGAAATTAAGTGCGCGGATGCATTCCGAATGTTGACTGTGGCTTACGGAGAAGTTACCTTGGACCGAAGCAACGTTTATCGGTGGTACAAAATGTTCTCAGAAGGCCGAGAAGATGTGAACGACGAAGAGCGTGCCGGACGCTCGAGCACTTCAACAACAGACGAAAAAATTAATGAAGTGGAGAAAATGATATTGGCCAATCGTCGAATCACCGTTAGAGAAGTTGCTGAGGACTTAAACATATCGATTGGCTCGTGCCATTCGATTTTTATCAATGATTTGGGCATGAGACGGGTCGCCGCGAAATTCGTACCAAAATTGCTAAATTGCGACCAAAAACAGCATCGCATGAACATTGCTAATGAGATGTTGGACTCTGTCCGCGACGACCCAAATTTGCTCCAGAGGGTCATAACTGGTGACGAAGCGTGGGTTTATGGTTATAACGTGGAAACCAAAGCTCAATCATCTCAATGGAAGCTGCCGCACGAACCAAGACCGAAAAAAGCGCGCCAAGTTAGGTCGAATGTGAAAGTTTTGCTGACAGTTTTCTTCGATTGCAGGGGCGTGGTGCATCATGAGTTCTTGCCACAGAGTAGAACGGTCAATAAGGAATATTACTTGCAAGTTATGCACAATTTGCGCGAAGCAATCCGCCAGAAACGCCCGGATTTGTTGAAGAACAAAAATTGGCTTTTGCACCACGATAACGCCCCTGATCACACATCGTTGCTTGTGCGCGACTTTTTGGCCAAAAACAACACACTAATGATGCCGCAGCCACCGTATTCCCCAGATCTGGCCCCCTGTGACTTTTTCTTGTTCCCTAAACTGAAGAGGCCCATGAAAGGACGACGTTACGCTACGCTTGACGAAATAAAGACGGCATCGAAGGAAGAGCTGAAAAGATTTTTAAAAATGATTTTTTGAAGTGCTTCGAAGATTGGAAAAACCGTTGGCACAAGTGTATAGCATCTCATGGGGATTACTTTGAAGGGGACAAAATAGGTATTCATGAATAAATAAATAATTTTTGAAAAAACACAAAAGTCGCGATACCTTTTGAACACACCTCGTATACCATACACACCTCGCACACATGCACCTCACACCCATATACACACCAGTTGCTTAATACACAACCACACACATATATTTTTTACATGCACAACCACTCACTTATACACTTATACTGATATTGATTTTTAATTATCCTAAAACTTAAATCGAGCTCCGCCGTTTTCGCCTCAGGCGAGCGGTGAAATGTCGCTGGAAGCGACGAATTTGGTATGGGCTGGAAGCCCTCATCGAGCTGAACACGAGCCTGGAAGGCTCGGCTTTGAAAGTCAAGCCGTTGCGGAGATATCCGCGGACAACCAATCTCAAGATGAAAAATCTAGAATAGCCAATGCTAGCGGCGACTATGCTAATCTACCTTTCGACAGACAGCATGTAAATTTTGCCGCGGCGTGTATCGCTGACGTCACGCCATCAACGAGCGGCGCCTTGGCCGCTGCGACAAACTGGGCCGAGCAAATGGAGGCTGCAGAATCAGCTGAAGATGGCTTCACCCTGGTCAAACACAAGCGAAGACGCAGGGAGTCACCGAGCCGCCCTGTCGAACAACGTTCCAGCGGTGTCGCGGCCTCCAGAAGGACCGGCCCAACCCCGCGAAGACGGCCACCTGCGGGTGGAGTTACGGAGGTCCAGGTCATCAGGGCTACCCAGGCCGACATCGCTGACGCCAGAGCACGCCAGCGTTTTTCAACAGAAGACAATTGTGTCTTCGTGGAGCACTGCCCGGACTTCGGGTTTCCCCACTACCTACAGGCGGTGGAAGAGCTAGTCGGGGGAGCCGGGAATGTCCTACAGGTGATGAAAATGGACGGCCACATGCTGGTCGGCCTGTCCACCAAGGCCCTGGCGGAACGACTCATAAGGGACGGTCTTGATGTTGGGCACACCCACCTCAGGGCCTTCCCCTTCAAAAAGAGGGCGGAAAGAATCACCGTCGGAAATTTGCCGTTCTTCGTGGACGACGCCGCCGTCATCGAGGCTCTCAAGCCCTACGGTGACGTGACCTCCATCGTCCCCATCCGGTTGAGAGCCGGAAGGTACACCTTCACGGATGGTCGACGCGAGGCCTTTATCCTCCTTAAGGAGGGTATTGCTTTGGAAAAAATCCCAACCCGCGTCGTCATCCGAAATAAAGGCAACGTCCTATCGGCGTTTATCTCATATGGAGTCAAGTGCTCCAGATGCGGCCGTCAAGGTCACCGTAGGGCCAACTGCCCCATCATTCCTGGGAGAGCCTCCAACAACGGCCAGCCACAACCGGCACCCCTTCCACCTGGTGCTTCGTCCACCGAGTCCCGGCAGCCGAACCGCCCAACACCAGCGGCTCCAGCTCCGTCACCAAAGCGCCCTGCGCCACAGACTTCAGCTCCCGGCACTTCTGCCTCCCTGCCTACCAGAACATCCTCAAACGCCGTGGCTCCTCCTTCTAAGCCCATGGAGATTGCAGCCGAAGTGCTGGCGCCGCCCACCTCCAACAGAGCCCTACAGGCAATGGAGCCAACAGAGGCACCAAAGGCACCCGCGGACCCTCGCCCTCCGGCCTCTCAGCCCCCCGGTGAAGTGCTTCAAGCCCTGCCAGCCTCCGTCGCCCCTCCTGGTCCTCTGCTTGCAGAGGGGACCCTTGTGCCGCCCTCCCCGTCATCATTAGGGCGTAAGACGAGACCCGACCTTGAGGCCTTCCTCAAGAGAAACCCCGGAGTTTCGTTTGCTGGAACGGGCGCCCTTGGTCTTGGGCGGGAGGAGGTCCTGGACCTCCTCTCCTCGAAGACCAAGGCGCGAAAGCGCGGTCAGCATCTAACCCCTCCGCAGAGCAATGCTCTTGCCGGCCTAATAAACCAAATCCTCGACCTAAGGCCCGGAGTAAATAGCAACATTTATAAGGTCTTGCGACAGGTCTTGTCAGAGCTGAGGACCGGTCCAGCCGCAGTGCCCCCTACATCCACACTGCCTGCGCCTCGACCATCTCATCCAACGCCGCTCACTTCCAACAAGTTGACACCTGCTTTGATTACACCCCCGCCGCCCGCCCCGACGGAGATGGAGGAGGACGTTCCGATGACGGAAGAAGAGCGCTGTGTACCCCCACTGCCTGCGCCTCGGCTCGCTGAGCCAACACCGCCCACTCCCCAGGGGCAAAAGACGACACCGGCCACGACTACACCTCCGCTTCCACCGCCTGACCCGATGGAGGACGACGACGACCTGATGCCGGAGTTAGATACAACCTTCAATGAAATGATCGCTGAACCCGGCTTTGGGCCCCTGCTGGAGCCAGGGATTTCCCTGGATGCCGTCATGTTTGCGATCTTATACCGCGAGGATAGATTGGATCTACTCAAGGATCTCTCACCTGAGCAGGGGAGTACCCTCGCGGGCTTCCTTGACGCTGCTCTCGAGCGAACTCGGAACAGCCATCCCACCATTCGCAGGGGTATTCACAAGCTAAGGATAGCCTTGCCCTCCTGATCAATGTACATAGTTTGCCCTTTTGACTCCTCGTGAGTAATTGTTGACCAGCGGTCAATAAAAATTATTTAATTGTCATTGTCACTCACTTATACACACAAGCACAAACATGCCTCAGCAGCCATCTGCCCATCCTCCACCTCCGTCGTCACCCAGTCCAACCATGGAGACCCCCAGCGCTTCTCCTGCGGCCCGAGCTCTGACCCCACTTGCAGCACCTCGGCCATCTACACCAGTGGCCCCAGCCGTACCTACGGAGATGGCGCCTCCTGCCCCTCCACCTGTGACCCCTGCTCCGTCCCTGCGGGCACCTGGGAGTCACGAGCCCGCAGTCCCTACACTGGACATTGAGATGACTGTCATCGAGGAGACATCAACATCCTCCACATCCTCGTCAAAAACATCAACGAGAGAAAGCCTCGTGACGTTCATAGAGAGGAACCCAGGCGTCTCCTTTGCCCAGACGGACGCCCTTGGCCTCGGGCGGGAGGAGGTCTTGGACCTCCTCTCCTCGAAGACCAAGGCTCGAAAGCGGGGACCCCTCCTGTCACCTTCGCAGGGCGACGCTCTCGCCGGCTTAATCCGTCAGCTCTTGGGCCTGAAGCCCGGAGGAAACTCCAACATATACAAAGTCCTCGGGCAGGTTAGGGCGGCGCTCAAGACCTCGCCAGCCGCAGTGCCTCCAACACCCCCACTGCCCGCGCCTCAGCCTGCCGGGCCGATACCACCTGCTCCCGACGAGGAGGAGATGACGCCGATCATGAGGGAGGAGTGTATGGTTATTGAAATCTTCAAGAAACTGAAGCACTTAACCTGCCTAAGGCCCTTATATCAATCAGGGATCCAACCGAATGACCTCAAGGATGCCATTCTCTTCATCGATGAAAGAGAGTCCCTCATGGCGAGACTGACACCTGCGATGAGGGGAGTCCTCGCTGAGTTCCTCAGCGCGGCCATAGAACCGGCTCGGGGCAACCATCCCGATGTTAGCTCCGATTTGGCCAGTCTTAGGCGGCGATGCCTTGATTCCTGACAACTGTCAAATGTAAATATTTCTTTTTCACCCTCCTGGTTGAGTTGTTACATTGACTCCCAAGACTAGACGTCACCGCGGCAGCGCTAACCTATTGTATTTACCCCTCTCTTCTCTCTTTCTCTTTGAGATGTAACATTGTCTAGAAGACAATAAATTATTTTCAATTGTCAATTGTCACACACCACATAATTACCTACACAAACATGCATGCATACACACCACATAATTACCTACACAACCACAAACATGCATACACATACCACATAATTACCTACACAACCACAAACATGCATACACACCACATAATTACCTACACAACCACAAACATGCATACACATACCACATAATTACCTACACAACCACACAAACATGCATACACATACCACATAATTACCTACACAACCACAAACATGCATACACATACCACATAATTACCTACACAACCACAAACATGCATACACATACCACATAATTACCTACACAACCACACAAACATGCATAAACACTACATAATTACCTACACAACCACAAACATGCATACACACACCACATAATTACCTACACAACCACAAACATGCATACACACCACATAATTACCTACACAACCACAAACATGCATACACACCACATAATTACCTACACAACCACAAACATGCATACACACACCACATAATTACCTACACAACCACAAACATGCATACACATACCACATAATTACCTACACAACCACAAACATGCATACACACACCACATAATTACCTACACAACCACAAACATGCATACACACCACATAATTACCTACACAACCACAAACATGCATACACACCACATAATTACCTACACAACCACAAACATGCATACACACACCACATAATTACCTACACAACCACAAACATGCATACACACCACATAATTACCTACACAACCACAAACATGCATACACACACCACATAAATACCTACACAACCACAAACATGCATACACACACCACATAATTACCTACACAACCACAAACATGCATAAACACTACATAATTACCTACACAACCACAAACATGCATACACACACACCACATAATTACCTACACAACCACAAACATGCATACACACCACATAATTACCTACACAACCACACACACGCGCCACGGCCACCTACATCTAAATACACGACACATATTGTTAGTATAGTTTTGTTTCATATTTTTATTTTTTTACAAGCAAACACAGCAAAAAGTCAATAAATATTTCAATATATCTGTTATATTTCAGTAATCGGATTCGAACATCTCTCCTCGTGCATATCCATATAAATAATACACTAACAGAGTTTTTATTTGTGAAGTTTTAAGCTATCTCCTCCAAAGATACTGAACTATACATAGCCATCTATATACTAAAATTTTCGTTATTTTTTACTTCGTGTGTCACACTTATTCGTATTCTTTAAAAATTAGTGTTTATATTTATTTTTTAATTTATTCAATTTTTCATTCGTAGAATTTTTGTTCCAAATTTTACTTTATATATTCATCATCGCCAAATTTCTTTGTTTTAAAACAAGTGCGTTTGTATTATTGAATTTCATCAATTTCTAATGGTAGATATTTCGGGTTTCGAATTCAATTGTTAATTAATTTTTTGGTTATAATCAGAATTTATTCTCTGTGGAAATTTTCCTTGGGGATCTACTCTGGATGTCCGGGGTTTATCCATGTTCGGATCTGCCCGAATGTATATACTTTGTTTAGAAAGTGTTTTCATTTAACCTTACTTGAAATTGAGAAAAAGGCATCTCCTTATCGTGCAACTGAAAGTTGCTGATGGCTTGCGCCATCTATCTTACTTGAAATGCTGATTCTAATAAATCAGAATATACCCATTGAAATTTGAAGCCATCATCAATGCTCGGGTCACTCGGCTAGTATAAAATATATCTATAAAAGTCTGGTTTTGTCACCAACCAGCAGAGTCCGCTAGTTTGCGTAGACAGTCGGCGACAGATGGCGCTTAAATTTAGCGTCTATTTTGAAGGAAAAGACGACCTTTATTTTATTGTTGAATATATAAATTAACACAAAAGTCAATCAAAGCCTAAAATTGAATATATAACAAACTAATTTTACATATTTTAGGAGCTGTAAAATAATTATAATATTTATATACTAAATGTGACCCAGCTTTGCCCAACCTCTTTCAGAATGAATATTAGCCAGTTAAATATTGCTTTACCATATGGTATTCGTTACGCGCCCGCGCGATCATATCATTAAACCTATTATCGGCAGTCTTGATTATTCCAATGAATATATCATTATTACTATCATTGTCTTCTGCTGGAGTGAATGTTTCACTGTTAGAATCTTGTTCCTGCCTACTAAAAATGATGGTCTGGCTTCACTCGTGGTCTGCTTCAGTGAATATTTCCCGAAAGAATTTTGTTTCTGACAATCAAACATGATACAGCAATATTGTCATAATCATTTTCTGACTAAAAATAATAATTTTTGCCCAGTACTTGGTTGGTGGTACTGTGGTTCATGTGAGTAAGCGAAATATAAAGTCGATTTGGAAAATTTCTCCTAAAATTATAAAGATGGACTGAATGAATAAGAAAAGCACATCTACACCGACGTCCAAAATTAAATGAATAAACAAAATTTTGAAAATACTTTATTAAAAATGATGAAATTGGGTACAGTTTTTCTAAAGTAACCCAGCCCTATGGATTTATATATAAAACTATTAAAATTATTTTAAATATACACCTAAATATGTGTCAGCATATCTTCAAAATAAAGATCAATATTTGAAGTATTGTTACCGCTAAATTCTATACAACGATCTTTCATGCCGATTAACAGGCTTTGGAGAAGGTCTCGAGGCAATAAATCCTCTAAAAAAACAAACAGATTTTACTTCGAGGAGAGTTATAAGAGGGGGCTTTGTACAATCTTCAATGCTTCTCCCTAAGACATAGACATGTTCTATAGGATTGAGGTCCTCTCACTCTCGAGGCAATCATCAGTGCTGCCCTATGTGAATGAGTATTATCAGCCATAAAAATCAATTAAGGGCTAATGATACTCATATAGGGCTCAAGAATCTCGTTCCTTTATCTTTGAGCAGTCATTGTGACTTCCTAAAACATGTGGAGGGTGTTCGAAATGAAGCCAGTCCAGATCATGAAACTCCTACCCTTAAAATGGTCTCTTTGATGTTTGTGGGATTCAAGTGTTGCTTTTATTTCTATAGAGCATACAGAAAAAAAAGCAGGCGATTTATACTGTCACAACCAATCTTTAACTTTTATAATAGAAGTCGATCACAGCCATTTTGAGGAAAAATCGATTTCACTGTTCCATTATACAAAGGCTTTCTCGAGCAGCATCTTATGTTCATTTCAACTTACCACTATTTTAACTTTCTTCTTTCAGTTAAGTGTGTCAATTTGTTGATGAGGTAACGACTGAAAAGGATATTTAGAGATTTTTATTGAGTTTCTGATTGTATGTATATTTTATGCAGTAGAACTTCAAATATACGAACTCTCTGGAATAAATGAAGGTTCAATCAATTTTTATTGTGAAATGAGAGAGTAAAATGTTTGTACAACATATAATGGTCCATCTACCTAGTAAGTAAATAAAAATACAAAATATTTAGCGAACAAGCAGAATTACTACACATATTTATTTGTTGATAAAGTCAGTTGTGTCTTTTTTAGTCAATTTTAAAATATTCTAAATGACTATAACTTCTATCTTTTGATGTTGTTGAATTATGTCTTACTCATTCTGATTGCGGAACCTATGTTGTTGTAAATAAATATTCAGAGCTTTAACGACTTTACTTAGAGGTTAAAAGAAATAAAATCTCATTTGAGTACACGAAATTCCGGATAGTTGAAGTTTTACTACAATAGGCCAATAGACGGGGCTTACAAAATGTTGAAAATAGCGTTTTTTTTTTTACATTTCGAGTTCAGGATCAAGCTGGGTTCAGGGCAAGGCACAACACTACTAGAGGAATTCTTTGATCTGAGGATCAATCGTGTTGTAGAAAAGATATAGCTGGCTCAAACTGATATATTAGTCTTGAATTTTCTCCATTGCCATTACAGATTATATGTTTTGCTGGAAGTCTATCTCACACTTTCAAGAAAATGTCATGTGTGAAAGCATAATTTCCCTTAGTCCCATTCTTTTTTGAAACTTACTTCAACATCTTGAGATGCTTAAAAAAAAAAAAACTTACCTTATGAAGATATATTTTACATTGAAAAATAAATATTTTTTTTTTGTAAAATAATTTAAAAATAAAAAATTGAGGAGATCTATCAAACGTGAGGAGAGAGAGGAGTCCGATGAACAGGCTGGACCCAGTAAAGTCCTCACCGGGGAAAAAATAATCCATTTGCACTATTCAATTATAGGCGCCCCTATGAATTATCCAGAGGATAATGAGGCCTGGTCGCGCGGGACTCCAAATCCAATCAACAACTCGTTTTCCCGCTCATTTGCCATTCATTTCAGCTCTGACTTCGTTAGGGGGCCCCGCGGGTCTCCGCCGCCCGGCTAATTACGACGCGTGATTCCATTACGGCCGCGGGATGGCCGTCACGGGATGGCCGGCCACATTTCTATCTATGTATACCTTGTAAATATGCTTATATGTATTTGTGGTAGAAGTGTCCAGTGTATTCGCGCGCTTATCACGTGACTTCAATCAACAAATTAAATTTCATTCATTCATTTCATCATTCATTTGATATACAGTAGAGCTTGGATAATTCGAACGTCTTTAATTCGAATATTTATCTTGGTCCCTAGAATTTCCTACAAATAGAATTTCCGTTTTTAATTCGATTTTTTTTGGTCCCTTGGGCTTCGAATTATCCAAATTCGACTAAAAATAGATGACGCGTCATTGATTTATATTAATTAACGTTTTATTCATTAACCAATCAGCGTGCAGTGTCATTTAGCTCAGAAATTGCATTGAACATCAAAATTCTATATTAAATATAATATCGTAGGAGCGATTCTAGGAAGGGTTCTTTTGTGATTAAAATAATATTTTTATTTTGTCATTTTTTTTATGGTCAATTTACAAACAAATATTTAGTCATGAATTATTTTGATATTTTAGGTTTTTAATATATTCTATATATTATAGGAATCTATGACACTTGGTCTGCTTATTATGCAAAGGTACACTTTATCAGCCTGAGAATATTTCGCTTTAAAAAAATCTCTGTAGTACATTTTTAGGTTTAATTATTCTTAAAATGTCCCTTTACATGTGCTGTGCGACTGTGGGCTAATGCTCCAGTCATATATAAATATGTATATAATGGAGGGGGGAAAAGATAAATACGCGCAATTCCCGTTTTAAAACTTGGCTGCATCGTACTCCGTGGACATTATCTCAAATGTCGACCTACATTTCTTATCAACGATACTTGTTAAGGTCGTTAATACTTTTGTAGATTAGTAAATACTTAACTGATTCAAAATATTGCTGAAAGATCGTGTATTCTAAAATCATAAACGATTTTACAAATTTAGAAATTTGAGATTTTTTGTATGACGAACTATTTTGATTACATTTTAAAGCAGTTTTTATTCAGCATGCCTATATAAAAAGGATACATTTTGTAAAAATGAAATCAACGACACAGATACTTAAAAGTTATAATATTTATGATGATAATAAAGAATATTATGAAATAATAAAAAGGAGGAAGAAGTAAAGACGTTCCTGAGAAGAATAATCCCAACTCACCTACTTTATTCGTTGATTTAAATTATTTGTTGTTTAAGAGGAAGATGTGAAGAATATATGGAATGTAATATAGTGATGACAACCACAGACATCTTTGTTTTCTTATATCAGCGAATCAAGCGCGAAGTCAATAAAATGCTAAGGAGATGGAAAGTGTCTAATTATGTTTTAACTGCATCAAAGCTCTAGCACACTTATCAAGGTCAGACTTGTGTCCGGCCATCTCACATGTGTCAAGTTCATCAGGATAAATATATAGTCAAGTCTGAAATGGACAGGGCACGTCGGAAATCATTTGCTCCAGTGCATAGTCCTGCTCAGATATGCCAAGCTTACGTTGGAACATATGACACGCACTGTAAAAACTAGTTAATTTACATAATCGTTTGTATTAAATCGTCCGCAGACCACGTGGCAAAGAGAACCAATCGGGTGAGACTTTGCGAAAGCAAAGTATTGTATAAAAGGCACGGCGGGATGGCCGGTGCAGGGATTAGTAGAGTTAGTGGGGGATTAGTAAGATTCGTGTAAGAAGATTGCAGTGCCAGAGCCTAGGAGATAAAGAACTCGAGCTCAGAAGAGTTGATCATAAGTGCCTGAGCCTAGGATATAAATAACGCTAGCTCAGAAGAGTTGATCATAAGTGCCTGAGTCTAGGTAATAAAGAACTCTAGATCAGAAGAAAATAGGAAAAGGCAAGAGAATCTGATAAGAAGCCTGTGATAGAAACTGAGGAAAGTGAAAAAAGGCTAAAGTTAGCAAAAAAGATTGATTGGCAGAATAGCAGGATACTTGCTCCAACTGAAATAGATTAGTTTATTTTTATGCATCATTTATCATTGTAGAATAAAGCCTCATATGTTATATTCAGCAAATCTTTTCGCTCATTACCTCCGGAATATCACCTGCCTATCGCTACAGTAATTTCAATAGTTAGAAACAAAAATTATTTAAATTATTCATTTGTTTATTACTTAATTCTTTTTTCTACCTTTTTATTTATTCCCAACACGCACCATACACGCCACACACACTTCACACAAGCAATAAACGCACCATACACTACACACACTACACACACACACCGAGCGAGCGGCCACGTTATTTTTAGCGCAGCCGTTTTTCGCCTTTGGCGTGTGTCAAAATGCCAAAAAGTGTGTCAGATTTGGCACCGGCTGAAAGCCCTGGAAGAGCTGCTAGTGAGCCTGAAAGGCTCAGCTCGAAAACTCAAGCCAGTCCTGAAAAATCGGCGAAAACTGGCTTTCGGAAGAAAACTTCAAAAGAAAATCAAGAAATCTCTAAACATGCAAATTTACTTGCTGGCGAGGAGAATGCAATGCGGCGGATTGAATTGTTGCCAAGCATTCTGCTAACGGCGCTAAAAAGGCCGCGAAGAACTGGGCTGATAGAGGAGGAAGATAAAAACGAGGACGGCTTCACCGTGGTGAGGAATAAGAAGAGGCGCCGTGACTCGAGGACACCAAACACCACAACGGCGCAGCCCAGCAACGCCGGAACAAGCAGAGCCACCAGCACAGCTCCGCGAAGGCGCACTACTGGAACACGGTCACCGCAGGTCCAGGAAATCAGGGCCACGCGAGCGCACATTGCGGACGCCAGGTTGCGACAGGCCTCCTCCACCCAAGAGCAGTGCATGTACATTGAGCACAACCCGAACTTCTCTCCCTACCAGTACCTCCAGGCTGTTGATAAAGTGGTTGGCGGGCCGAAAAATATCATCCAGCTGACCAGGATGAACGGCCACGTTCTGGTGAGATTAACCACTAAGACCTTTGCAGAGCGCCTCATAGATGGAGGCCTTGAAATCGAGGGCAAAACCCTCAACCTTCCCCTTCCGCAAGAGGGCAGAGAGAATGATCCTCGGAAACCTCCCCTTCTTCGTCGAAGACACCACCATCATCGAGGCACTGCGTTCATATGGGCTCGGGACATCCATCGCCCCCATGCAGTTCAAGGTGGGTGAATACACCTACGCAGACGGCCGCCGCGAAGCCTACGTCCTCCTCCACGACGGCGTAAAAATGGAGAGATTGCCTACCCGCCTGGACGTTAAGACCAAAGGGGACACCCTGCCGGCCTTCCTGACCTTTGGCATTAAGTTCTCGAAGTGTAACAAGCAGGGTCACCGCAGGGCCATCTGATCAATGCACGCCATGCAGACCACCGGCTCCCCGGCCCCCAGCTCCTTATATGCTGAGACCGAACAACTTGGCCTCGACGGGGAAGAGGTTCTACGTGCCATCGCCTCAAAATCCACGGCTCGAAAAATTGATACAGAGGCGCACAACCCCCAGAATGCCGCTTTAAGCAAGCTAACCAACGCCATATTGGAAATGAGACCTGGCTCCTCCACCTCCATGTAAAAGCGCCTCAGGGCGGCCAAGTTGGTACTTGGAGGAAAGGCAAAATGAGCTTCCGCTTCGCCACAATCAACGCGCGTGCGCTCGCCACTCGGGGGAGGAGCCTTGTACTTTGTCATCTCCTCAGACAACACCAGGTGGACATCGCGTTTGCTCAGGAGACATACAGCTTCCATCTTGACCAAGGCCAAGACCTCTGCCTCGGACAGCGCTGTAGTCACGCCACCCGTAGCCATTTCGGAATCTGGACTCGCCTGCGTCTTCGGGCCAGGTGTCGCCGTGCTACAACAGCGTGTCCTGTGGCCGGGCGACATTGCCTTGGCCGTCATCGATGTTCACGGCGAAGGGGATGACGTTTATAAATGCCCATCTGGCACACGACACCTACGCGGCTGGAGCAACTGGAGCTGATGGCGGCAGCAGCGATCCAAGAGGGGGCCTGGATCCTCGTGGATTTTAACATCAGGGAGAACTCATCGGTCTCCGTGGATTACCTCACCGCTCTTCTGGACCTGGCTACGCTGGTGGACGTAGCCACTCAGTTTGACACCGCCTACATGCCCACCAGGGTCGCTAGCCATGGCGACCTTATCGAGGGCAGCCGACTGGAACGAATTCCCTGGATCGCGTGACCACCTACACGACCAGCTACTACCATCTCTCCGACCACCGCGCCGTGATGCTCCAGGTGGGCCCGCCCGCCGCCTCCCCCCAGCCTTGCATAGCCGCGATGCTTTGCTCGGACCTCGTGCAGGAACACCTGGCTGGCTACATCGGGGAGATAGAGGAGGACATTACCTAAACATCTGACAGGATCGTCTGGGAGAGATGGACGGGCATCAAAGCGGGGTTGCTCGCATAGGCCAGATCTCTCCACGACCCGTGCTCCGCTGCTAATGACGACGGATAAGTCACCCGAGCCCGGAGATTTATCGCGGCGCCGCTTGAGGCCTCTTCAGTCAAGGCTGACTACCCGTCGCTGCCAGACCTCGCGCGTGCGATTCATCTTCGACGCCCTGTCAGGATCGTCAGGGACGACGACGGCCGCCTCATCGAAGGCCCAGAGCTGCGGCGGTAGGCCCTTGCCATCTTCCGGCCCCACTTCGCCCGCGCGACTTGTGACCCAGCTGCAGGAGCCGCCTTTATAGAAGGGACGACCACCCCCATCTTATTAGACGAGGAGGACCCACTCCACCGGGCCGAAATCACCGCGCACGAGGTTTCTGCCGCAATCCACCGCCTCCCTCGCGGAAGAGCTCCAGGCTGGGACGGCCTGCCCTACGAACTCCTCGCCGCTTTCGAGGAATTCTTCACGAACATCCTTCAGCGTGTGTTCGCAGCCTCTCAGCTCCGCGGTGACCTGCCTCCATCGATGCGCCGGAGTGAAATATGCCTAATCCCCAAGGCCCGCAGCCTAGATGGCTATAGGCCCATCTCGCTGCCTTCGGCCGACTACAGGGTCCTTGCGTCGATTCTTCTCAGTCGCCTTAAGCCCCACCTGCCAGCCCTGGTGCCAGAGTGCCATACGTACGCAGGCCCCTGGAGACCCCCCTCTTGGAACATCGCCCAGGTCACCGACGCCGTCGAGGAGGCTACTGCCGGGGGCTCGCCGCTGGCCGTCGTCTGCGTCGACCTCCAGTCCTCTTTCGACTGCCTGGATCGTGGCTTCCTGCTATCCCTCCTGGTGTCCCTGCGCCTCCCACCGGCCTTCGTGGGCTGGATACTCCTCCTGTACGCCGGGGCGGACGCGACGATACAGGCCGGGGTCTTCCAGATCGCCGCTACCAATCTCCTGAATGGCGTGAGACAGGGCTGCGCCATCAGCGCCGCGCTCTTCAGCATCGCGACGGAGCCGCTGCTACGTCGCTTGGAGACGATCCTCGGCGCGGGAAACGTCATCGCCTACGCTGACGACATCGTCCTCCTGGTCCATCGCGACGAGCAGTTCGCCAGAGTCGCAGCGATCTTCGAGGACTTCCGCCGAGCCTCAGGAATCGCCGTGAACTATGGGAAGAGCGCGGGCCTCTGATGCGGCACTTGTCGCGAACGCGGCGACTCTGCCTTCGGTGCCTCCTGGTCGAAATCCTCAATCCAGATCCTGGGGACAAAAATCGCGACAAGGAGCTCCGTCGCACACCGGGAACAACATCTTCTGGCCCTCCTGGAAGCTGCCTGCCGTAAATCAACGCCCTTCACGCGTGGTCTCTCCCTTTTCAGACGAGCCAGGGCCGCCAACTCCCTAGTGTTCGCTACCATCCAGCACCACCTCCACGCGTACCTGCCAGAGGCCACGACCATCTCCAAGCTGCAGGCTCGTGTGGCTCGATTCATCTGGGGGCCCGACCACACGGAATGGCTTCCTGCCGGCATCCTGGCGAGGCCCGTGGTCACGGGGGCCTCGGCCTAATGGATATAGGCACGCAGCTCCATCTTGCGTATCTGAAGGGAGACCAGGTCGCGCTCAGAGGAGGAAAAAATGGCTTCTCCTGGCTGGTCACCAGCGACGCCTGGCTGAGACCTCCACCTGACGGCTCCTGACTCCAGCCCCGACGTCTCCGGCTGTTGAGAATCTGGGAGGGAATCTCCGGCATCCTGACCCTGAACCACCGGGTGGCTCCAACCACCCATCTGCTGGATATCTCCTAGCTCCCGCGCGCTGGATCGGCGCTCGAGTCCGGGACCTGGGCGACACCTCCATCGTCCGCCCCAAGCGCTCCGCCCTCGCTGACGCCGCGGCCCTCGCTGCCTTCTGCCGGCAGATCGTGGCAGAAAACCTCCAGGCGAGCTTCAGGGAATCGAGTCTGGCCGAGGCCATTGTCTTGCGCGGGACAACCAATTCCTTCACTAAGATTACCACCCGCTCGGCCCGCCGTGCCCTGGAACGCCCGCGTCTAGCGGCCCTGCCAATCACCCGGCTCCTGGCGAGGTGGGGGCCCGACGCCAACGTGCCTGCCAGGGTGAAATGGTCCTCGTTGCGAAGCGGAGCCTTCTCAGGGCATACATCGCTCAGCGATTGGCTATCCATGCCCTGCCTCACCCGGACCATCCAGCATCTGCCGGTCCTTCCTGCCCTGCCTGCGGATTCCCCGATGGCCCCTGGGCCATCGATACTGGAGCTGCGGGAGCATCAGGCCCCTCGTCCGGGAGGCCATCAACATCGTCGGCAGACCCCCTGATCTCCAGGCTTGGATCTTCGGGACTGGCCTGGAGGATTACGAACTGGCCATCCTCGCATCGGCGAAGTCACGAATCTACCAGTACTTCGTTCAGGTTGGGCTGGGTGAGGCCATTGAGGACTCCGTCATCGCCTGGAGGCGGACACTATCGCGGTGGGGAAGACTACCTTGCTTGTAAATAATTTATCGATTTAATTTTTATCATGTAAATATTGACTAATAAGTCAATAAAGATGTTTTAATTGTCAATTGTCACACACACCCACACCGAGCGAGCGGCCACGCTATTTTTAGCGCAGCCGTTTTTCGCCTTTGGCGTGTGGAAATGTCACTAAGTGTGTCAGATTTGGTACCGACTGGAAGAGCTTCTAGTGAGCCTGAAAGGCTCAGCTCGAAAATACAAGCCAGTCCTGAAAAAATAGGCGAAAATGGGCTTTCAGAAGAAAACTTCTAAAGAAAGTCAAAAAATCTCTAAATATGCAAATTTGCTTGCTGGCGAGGAAAATGCAAATTCTGCCACGGCGGACGGAATTGTTGCCAAGCCTTCTGCTAACGGCACTGAAAAGACCGCAAAGAACTGGGCTGAAAGAATAGAGGAGGAAGAGAAAAACGAGGACGGCTACACCGTGATGAGAAGTAAGAAGAGGCGCCGTGACTCGGGGACACCAAACACCACAACGGCGCAGACCAGCTACGCCGGTACAAGCAGAGCCACCAGCACAGCTCCGCGAAGGCGCACAACTGGAACGCGGTCACCTCAGGTTCAGGAAATCAGGGCCACGCGAGCGCACATCGCGGACGCCAGGGTGCGACAGGCCTCCTCCACCCAGGAACAGTGCGTGTACATTGAAAACTTCGCGGACTTCCCTCCCTACCAGTACCTCCAGACGATTGATAAAGTGGTTGACGGACCGAAAAATATCATCCAGCTGAGCAGGATGAACGGCCACGTTCTGGTGGGATTGACCAGTAAGAACCTTGCAGAGCGCTTCATAGATGGAGGCCTTGAAATTGAGGGCACAATCCTCAGGACCTTCCCCTTCCGCAAGAGGGCAGAGAGGATAATAATCGGAAACCTCCCCTTCTTCGTCGAAGACACCACCATCATCGAGGCACTGCGTTCATATGGGCTCGGGACATCCATCGCCCCCATGCAGTTCAAGGTGGGTGAATACACCTACGAAGACGGCCGCCGCGAGGCCTACGTCCTCCTCCACGACGGCGTAAAAATGGAGAGACTGCCCACCCGCCTGGACGTTAAGACCAAAGGGGACACCCTGCCGACCTACTTGACCTTCGGCATCAAGTGCTCGAAGTGTAACAAGCAGGGTCACCGCAGGGCCATCTGCCCAATGCTCGCCAGGCAGACCACCGGCCCCAGGCAAGCATCGCCCTCCTCCGCCACCGATGTCAAGTCACCCGCCGCACCTCAGCAGCCAATGCAGCCAGCATCAGCGCCCCCTTCTCCATCTGTGAAAGTGAAATTAAAGGCTCCCGCTGCCCCTCACTCCACGGCGCCTCAGCATGCTGGACCAGCGACTCCTGCTCAACCAGCCATCGTTGCCCCACCTCTTCCCCTACCTGTCCCGGGGACCCTCGAGCTCGAGACCGCTCCAATGATCATGGAGATGATGGATGTGGGGAGTAAAGAGGAAGAGAACTCCGTATCTTCCACATCATCCCAGAGAAGCGTCATCAGGCACAAGCTCGACAAATTCCTCGAGAGGGCCCCCAGCACCTCATATGCTGAGACCGAACAGCTTGACCTCGATCGGGAAGAGGTTCTACGTGCCCTCGCCTCAAAATCCGGGCTCGAAAAATTGATACCGAGGCTCACAGCCGCCCAGAATAATTTGCCCAGACTTGTGACTAGCTTCCCTCTTACCCAAAAGAATTACAACAAAGTCATTGGAGATTTAAAAGATAGGTTTGGAGACAGAGATATGCTGACTGAGTTGTATGTGCGCAAGCTTTTAAAGTTAGTCATTGCCAGTGCCAGGTCTGAAAAAAGAACCTTGGCTCAACTTTATGATGATTTGGTTGCACATCTCCATTCTTTGGGATCTCTGGGAGTGGATACTAAGTCTGGGGGTGGTGCTTTCTTGTACCCGTTGGTGGAGTCAAGTTTGCCACTTGAACTTATCAAAATATGGCAACGTTCCCGTACACCTTTCAAAGAAAGAGATTACTCCGAGATTGAAGAGGGAATTGAACATAGTGGGGCTAAAGCTTTTGATAAATTAGAGGGTCTGATAGAATTTTTAAAGCAGGAAGTTAAAAATGCAGAACGCATTTCCTTTGTTGTTGAAGGATTTGAACCTTCCCTTCCTCTAAAACAGGGAAAGAGAGAAAATAATCCCCCTAAGATCCACACAGCGTCTGCATTATTTGTTGGAAAGACCAACTTACCGTGTTTATTTTGTGGCAAAGATAACCATCTTAGCCAAAACTGTTTTAAGGCAGCCAAGATGTTGGAATCAGACAGATTAAAGAGGGTACAGGATGCGAAAGTTTGCTTTAAATGCTTGAGAAAGAATCATTTGAAGAATGATTGTCGGTCTTTTGTAAGATGCAAGCGTTGCCAAGGACCTCATTTTGAGATAATGTGCAGAGGAACCTCACCTAGCCAGGAAAATTTAAATTGGAGGTCAGATAACATATCTCACAATAGTTCAGCAGAGCAGAATGAGGGGAACAATGAGCCTGTAGCAGCAATGGCGAATCAAGTATGCACAAATAATATCTCTTTAATGACTCTAATTGTAAAAATTAAAGGGCCGAAACGTTCCAAAATGGTAAGAGTGCTTTTAGACTCTGGTAGTCAAAAATCTTACATCAGAAGGTCTCTAGCTAAGGAGTTAGACTTACCCAAGGTGGGAGAAGTCAAATTGAATAAATTTTTGTTTGGAGGGCAAACCACAGGAGAAAAGGCTCATTCAATATTTTATTTCCAGTTGGACAATGTTGATGAGGGAAAGGCTTTCAAGATGGAAGCGTTAGAGGAAACAATAATTTGTGGCAATATTTCACCCGTTGAAACAGGACCCAGGCAATGGGAATTGGATAAGAAAGGAATCACTTTGACCAAGGTAGACAATAATAAAACCGAGATAGACATCCTAATCGGTGGAGACTATTATGGGCAGCTTCTCACAGGAAAAATTGAACAGCTGGCAGGAGGATTGACCGCAATTCAAACAGTTCTTGGTTGGACTTTAATAGGTAATACCTCATCAGAGAGACCAGAGACAAGTGCTCAAATGGTTATCACTTTACTTACAACCCAACAGAGAGTAACATTCTTATGGGAATTAGAAACAATAGGGATACGAGATCCTACAGAGGTCATCTCTGAGAAAGAAAAAAATGTTCTCATGCAAGAAAAGTTTCATGAGAAAATCTGTCGAGGCCATGATGGGCGTTATCTTGTATCTCTTCCATGGAAGGAAGGAATTGGGACAATACCTAATAACTTGGAAATAGCCAAAAAGGTGCTTATCCGATCAACTCAAAGAGACAGTCTAGGGAAGGGACAGATTAGCCACCTAAAAACCAAGGTACAATCAGATGGGCTTATGTATATAGAGACCAAACTTTTGTACGATCAGAGTCCTGAAGAATTCAGGAAACCAGTGCTCTTGCCTTGTGATCATCCAATAACAGAAAAACTGATTAGAGAAACGCATTCAAATAATTGCCATGCTGGCGTTCATTTTTTACTTTCCAAATTGAGAGAAAAAAATTGGATTTTAAAAGCGAGAAAGACTATTAAAAGAGTTGTGAGAGGATGCATCATTTGTAAAAAACATGCAGAAAAGGCCAATACTATACCTTGTGCCCCTCTGCCCAAGGACAGGTTATTCATGGGTAGACCCTTTGAGGTAACAGGTGTTGATCTTATGGGTCCTCTCTACCTTAAAATGGCCAGAAAATTTGGATAACCTTATTCACCTGCGCTGTCTACAGAGCAGTTCATTTGGAGCTGGTGGAAGGTTTGGATGCGACAAACTTTATTATGGCATTGGAACGGTTTATACACAGGAGAGGGAGACCAGTTAAGATTTACAGTGACAATGGAACCAATTTTAAAAGGACCAATAGACTCTTTACCAATTTGAACTGGGACAAAATAGCCAGGTATTCGTGTGACAAACAAATTCGATGGATATTTATTCCTCCTTCTGCACCATGGTGGGGAGGATGGTGGGAACGGTTGGTACGACTGGTGAAAGATCTTTTGAGAAGAACATTAGGCACTAACAGGGTAAATTATGTCCAGTTAGAAACTTTGATTTGTCATGTGGAGGCGATTATAAATACAAGACCTCTCACCTACATTTCTGAAACGGAAGATGATTTGATACCTATCACTCCACAAATGTTTATCCAAAATAATTTTGGCTCATTTGATGAAAGTCATGAACTAAGTCCTGATAATACCAGACAACACTTTCGAAAGTTACAGCAGATTAAGAAAGAACTGAAGGAAAGATTCCACAAGGAATACCTCGCCATGCTCGTACAAAAGGGGAATGAAACAGAGGGTAGAAGGTTTCTTCCAGGCGAAGTTGTGCTGATTGGTCGAGATGATCAAAAAATAATATTCTGGCCACTAGGCAGAATCTTGGAACTGTACCCCGGGAAGGATGGCAGAGAACGTGTAGCTAGAGTGAGGACTGCTACGGGTGAATTTGTAAGACCGTTAAAGATACTTTTCTCTTTGGAACTTGGTTCTGATATTTCCAGGGGGGTGAGATTACCTAAGACAGAAGGGATCAAAGCCCAGGAGATTCCAACAGATGGAGAACAGTCAATTTTTACTAGGTCTGGAAGAGAAGTGAAAAAACCTACGAGATTGGGGGTGTACACCAATAATCTTTTCTAATTAAGATTTTTTTTTTTTTTTGTATTCCCATACAAAAAGGTGGGAGTATGTTAAAAATAGATAATTTATAATTGTATGCTTTATAGATTTTCCCCTATTATTATTATGTATATATATTTTTATTTTATTTTTGTTGCCTCTTTCTCTTGATGGGTGGAAAGGAATAAAGAATGGAAGGAGCAAAATTTGTAAACAAACAAGACATTGCCCCCCCATCCCATGCGCGAGCACCTATGCGCGGTGACGGGGAGAAGAAAGGACAAACGGCAGCACCGGGGAAATATGAGCTCGGGGAAATATGAGCTCCCTGCCTCAGAAGGAATGAGTAACCACGTGTGAATGAAACAAAGAAGAGAACGCGAGGAGCGTCGTTATAGAATTGCGCACCAATTAAGTGGGTTGCGATATAGTTTCCTGTTAAGGAACAGAAGAATTAATCTGGAAAATTATCTCAAGTGAAGAATTATTTCAAGTGAACTCTTGATCAAATTTATCGACAGAATTGAAAACAAGATTTGTTTTTTTTTTATAAAACGGAAGCTTAGATAAGTATTTGCAAACTTTGTTTGAAAAAGATTTTGCCTTTCCACCCCTAGTTATTTTGCTCTCTACATTATTTGTTTGTATGTATATTTAACTTGTATCACTTGTTTTGTTTATTCTAATTTTAAATATATCTAACCTTTTGGCCAATTTGATTATCACCCTTTTTATCTGTTTATTTATTTTTATTGCCCAGTTTTATTTTTGACAAGCAAAATAAAAAATATATTTAGGCCATTTTTGTTAAATTGTATTTCTACAACTTGTGCAAACACAACTGGTGAATCTCTATTTTCAATCTGGGTAAGATTGACCTTCCCCACATTTTTTTTTTTTTTTTTCAAATTCAACATTTTTGGTGAAACTGAAAAATAATGATTCTGATTTCTTAAAGACAATAATAACTGGTGATGAAACATGGTGCTTTCTTTTTAATCCACAAACCAAAAAACAATCACTCGAATGGCAACATCAAGTTCTCCTAGGAAGAAGAAAGTTCGTCTTGACAAGTCCATAAGAAAAGTAATGCTTGTAGTGTTTTTCGATTATCAAGGACTATTATGAATATATTAAAAAGGGGGTTACTATTAATAAACAGGCATACAAAGAAATACTTGTGTGCCTTCGTGATGCGATAAGAAGAAAAAGAAACCAACTCTTTAAATCAAAGCAGTGGAAATTGCTACATGATAATGCCCCTACTCATAGATCCATAATTGTTCAAGACTATTTGGTCAAACACTCTGTACCTGTCTTGCCGCATCCTCCTTACTCTCCTGAAATCGCCCCATGTGATTTCTTCTTCTTTCCAAAACTTAAAATGACGTTAAAAGGGAGACGCTTTTCATCGTCATCAGAAGTAATTGAAAATGCGACGGTGGAGCTAAACAAGCTTAGAAAAATTGCTTTGAACTAGCATTTCAACAGCTTTTTTCACGCTGGAAAAAAATGTGTAGATAACCAAGGCTCCTATTTTGAAATATATGATGTTTAAATTACTATATTATGAATAAATAATTAATAAAAAAAAATCTCGGGAACCTTTTGATCCTACCTTGTATACTCTAAAACCAACCTTATCTATTAAGCGTCTCCTCATACTAGCGGACACAAGACGGTGACAAAGCCGCAACACCAGATTTGGAAAATTCAGAATTCACACCTGGAGAGACCACAGGTTTAGCTATATCCCTCGTCAGTCAGGTGCGGACTTTTATTTCAGGAGATAAATTTGATTCTAATTCTATGTAAATGTTAAGGCAGGAATAAAGAGGTGTACCGTTTGAATGTGCTGTTTAGGTCTAAACTACTGTAATTGACTTAAGGATGACGCATGAGGTACTCGTCGATTGTTTTTTTTTTCCTATGATCTCGCCACTTTTCCCATTCAAACATTCCTACGACAGGAAATTATAGACATGTAAAGTCTGGGTTCCCAACTTCTGGAGAAACGTAATTGGCTGAAATTCTCAACTTACGAAGTTTTAGAAGCTATTTAACTTCGAAAAGAAGACTAGGTTATAATATTTATTCATATTGTGGAACTTACTTTAAGGGCGCTAGCTGGGGATAAAATGAAGTTATGAAATATTGATCCATGCAGATGTCAAGGGCGACACCACATTTAGTAAATCATGACATGGCTTATCAAGTTGTTCCCTCAGGCTAGAGGGGAAAACACTAAAGCACCATCTGGATTTCTTCGATCGGAAATTTTAACTTGTGAGGCCTTTTACAGCTGTTCGGCATTTGATATCGCATGACTTCCGCTGCACCAGTAACGGTTACACACAAATATAAAGTGATTTTGACTTCTCCTCTTAACAGACCACTGTCAGAAATTAAAAAAGTTTTTAGAAATCATCGGCCGAACAATATTTGAACAACACAGAGACGCATATATATTGGTTAATGTCCAAAGAAGATTTAAATATTATGCTTTATAATTGAAAGCCCTCTTCCATGCGATC
>CP092863.1:183145110-183175732 GCA_030710605.1 Cordylochernes scorpioides | reverse complement strand
TCACAGTCTCACGCAATTCTGGCTTTAACTACCCATTTCATGATTATTCAGGATGCCTTAATGACCTTTTTTTTCGTCGTTGAGGTACAGCTTGCACACACTGATGAGGGTCAACAGCCCGAAACGCGTCCGTGGTTAGCTTTTCTTGATTAATCAAGAATGGGTACTTTGGCCAATTCTGGAATAATTAAAAATCAATGAGAATAGTTGATATTTATTCTGATAGATGGCGCAAAACCATCAGCAACTTTCAGTTGCACGATAAGGAGATGGCCTTTTTCTTAATTTATGCACCTTATCCCAGTACAATATCACATTTGTACTAATTTTTCACAAGGTAATAAGACCAAATCCAAATAAATAAATAGTGTGTGACGTTTTGGTAACAGCGTTGTAAGATGGTAACAACGCTGTTACTGAAAGTCATATACTATTTATTTAATTGGATTTGGTCATATTACCTTGTGTTTATAATCTATAATCCAAATTGTGCATTGTCATAGGGATATTTAAAAACATTGATTTTTTTTCATGAAGAAAATTACTAGATATATTTTATTATTGATAATTTAGCGAATTTATAAAATATATTTTAAAAAGTTAAATAGCGCCTTGCCAGAATCGAACCATTAACCTTTCCCTTCCCCCATGTATCTTTCATTCAATTGCTATAGCCACGATACTTGATAACTTCCTGGAGGGTCACAGACATCAATTTTATTAAGTTCCAAATGTTTTACTTTTAGTTAGAACAACAAGACCTCCTCTGTACCATGCCTGCAGGAATGGAAATCTACACATGACTGGTATAGAGCAGGAGGGACAAGCATCAATTCTGTCCTCCCAAGAGAACAACAGTCTTTGATTTCCAGACTTAAGTCTGATCATTTACCGACAATGACTTTCCAGAATGGTTGCAAGGTTTTCCCACTATGTATATACTAGGTGAAATTCTCAAACTCCAAACCACATTATTGACTACATTGGTTTCTTCCATTGATGAGCGCTACTCATCCTCAGCAGACACCATCAAAAGTCTCAAGCTATACAGACTTGATACCCTAATATGGAGATAAGAAAGAATAAGAGGAAGACAACAACAAAAATATCTTGTTTCCAACTGATAACTAAGTTTGACTTGGTTGCATTATTTTATTTTATTATAGGGGTTTTGTATGCATGTGCTGATATAATTTTTTTCTGAGCATATTTAATAGATACATTATATAGATTGGACTTATTAGATGATGAATTTTATTTTATTTTTTAATTTTAAAAAAACTTTTTAAATATCTATTAATTTTACCATATTAACCTTTAGACTGAAAAATACTTTCACGCTATCATACAATTGTCTAAAATGTACTTGCCGCCCTGTCAATAAATTTCAAACTATGACCTGAGGGAAGAAACTAATAGTGGCTGTGTTGTCCATCAGTGCCTCAAGAAATGGGGATTCAGAAGATCTGAGGATTTCTGCTGGATCAAGACCAATATCAAGAAGCCTTCTCGCTCTGCCAAGACCCTTGAGAACCGGGCCATTTTCCAGCGTACTAAGGTGAGAGTGTGCATGTAACTTCTTGTGGGTCCCTCAGATCACCTTGGTGCTCTTGCAGGAACACTGCCTGATGGGGCATCAAGGGGACAGTGAGGAGGAGTGTGGACGGAGACTTCATCCATGCCAATGTGGACATTGACCTTAATCATCTCAGAGGAGCCGGACGTACGGCAGCCTGGAGAAGCCAGAGGAAATGTTCCCACATCATTGAGCACTTCTGTCTGGGCAGGCGCAAGGCTCCATCTCTTTGGCCGGGACCTCCACCATCCGCCCCAGGCTGGATGACTGTGGGACCTGAGCCTCCCCACCAACTCCCAACTTCTGTGCGGACACATACTCCGGCTACTTTAACAAGACTCCTACGGACTACCTCACTGGCTCTACTGATAGGATTGAGGCCCCTGCGCCCCAAGTCCCCCGCCCCCCACTGGTCGGAACTCTGGAGGAGGCCGGGGATTCCGTGGCGGCCGTGGGGGGCACAGGGGCCGTTGATTCTCCCTCCAGTAGCCTCACACAGATCCCTGAGCTGCCACAAGGCCGTAGTGTGGCATTACCATTTATAAAGGGCCATTATCGCATCATATATATATATATGTATATGATATAGGACAAGGCTTTGTAGTAATAAGTTATTTACCAGTGCCTATGTGTGCAGTTTATTTTTAAAAATATATCATCTAAATAAACACGCACAAGTACATACTGAAAGCAATATTAAAAATGTATTAAAATCTAGTCTCAAGTGTGATATATTTCAGCCACATGATTTCTACACTTGGAACATTGTAAATATCACTTGGGGTAAATCACTTGGAAACAAGAAGTTGGAACTTCTTGGCTATATCTCTATAGAGGGAGAGGCATTCACTTCCAAGTAAAAAAATGAGGCCAATTCCAAAAATAACAAATTTCATTACAGTAACAGCTTTGCATACCTAGTTCTCTTGTTTGGAATTGATTAGGCTACCCATCTTTCAACAAAGACCAAATCCAAATAAATTAAACCTGATGTTTAGGTTACAGTATCATAACTGAAATGTCACCTAAGATTTATTTGGTATTATTATCCAAATTCTACCTTATCATTTTAACACCAAGTTGTATTTGAACTCATCTACTCATAGTGAAATCCCCATTTTTAACATTATAATTCCAAAGCCTCAAGTTTTAAGTCTCAATTGTTTTAACCATTGTCTCAAGTGATGTTATTCCAATAGCAAGGTTCAACTGTAGTTGTTTCTCCCTTACAAAATGTAAAGCCTTTATAAGCTGCCTTCCACTAGAGATGGCCCCGCTAGGCTCATCCCATACAGCAGAGATGATCTATGGTAAGCCACCCATTACATAGAAATGGCTTGGAGATGGTATTGTTGTTTCTTATCTCCTTGTGCAAATAATACACAAATTCCATGAGCTCCCTCGAGCTGTTTGAAGATAAGCTGCGGCCTATCCAAAAGGTCCTCTTTAGTGCATCTATTGCGAGTCAAAATGTGTTCTGGAGCTGTAGGTGCCAAGCTACATTTTGGGCAAGTAGGTTAGATTTTGTTATTTTCTCTTTTCATTGACTTGATATGGCCTGGCCTGTTTTAAATCTTGTTAGTGTTGTTTGATGCTGTCTATTTCTGAGGTTCAGAGCTCCTCCTGGGTTCACACCACTGGGAGATGGTATAATTATTGATTAGACCAAGAAGCATTGTAGGTAGGTTCAATTTTACTTGTAGCACCCACCCCATTGGCATCATCACTTGGTATTGGCAACTCCTGACTGCAGATTGGAAAAGTTTTTGTTCACAAATCAAGTCCTGGTTCAATATTTACAACTTTATGACATTTTTTTTTCTTTTAGGCTAATTTTTTTTTGCAAACCATTTTAAAAGTAAAGTATATCGCCACATACTTTATTTATTTTTACAATATATCAGCTAGTTGTATATTTTAATTAAATATAATACAGCAGATTTCTGGCAATAAGTTCTTTTTATTAATGTAATCTCAAGATTTCGGGCATCCCTGCCCTTCTACAGGAGTATATGAAAAGTATAATAATAAAACACAGTTAGATAGCTAACTATGTAACCTGTTGTATTATTTTAATCTATATTTAGGAGATTTAAATCAAGTAAATTGAAACATGAAATTTATCTCTAGTTGTTACAAGACAACTAATTCAAATAAATTAATAGTGTGTGACATTTCGGTAAACAGCATTGTTACCATTTTCAGACAAAAGAATAAATAATAAAGGGAATAAATAAAAGAATAATGAATAAACATTTATTCTTTTTTTCCGATGATGGTAACAATGCTGTTACCGAAACGTCACACACTATTAATTTATTTGTATTAGGTCTTATTTTCTTGTAGTTCTAATCTATAATCCAAATAATGTGCTTCATAATTTATCTAGTTGCATATTTATTAAAATAAAAACTTCTAGCTCTGTTTTTTTTTTTTGCATTCAGGATGTCCCACACACACGCCGACCGTGCGGCCCACGCGTCGCAACGAGCTCCGTGATATTCGCCTCTGGCGAGCTGTAATGTTTCCTTAAACATGTCGAATTCGACATCGCCGGGGAGCCCAGGATCCGCTGGACAAAAGCCTGGAAGGCCCAGCATCCCTACCTCCAACCGGTAGCGAAAATTCGGCCAAAAACGAATTTCATAGAGAAATCTATGGAGAAAAATCTAATTCTCGCGAATATGTAAATCCGCCGGCTGACGGCGGAAATGGTAAATCTGGCCGCTGCGCGCGTCGACGTCACGTCCGGCATGGCGGCTGCTTCGTCATCTAATGGCGCTGCCCTTACCATCAGGAACTGGGCAGATTGTGACGAGGTCATGAACCCCGGGGACAGATGACGACTTTACCGTCGTGAAGAACAAGAAGCGGCGCCGCGTATCGAATTCGCCTACAGCGGCTGCACCCATCCTCCAACATCGGAAGTGCAAGGACCAATTGCCGTCTGCAATCATCGGCGGGATCGGTGCCGCGGGCCCAAGAATTGAGAACGACCAGGGCCCACATCGCAGAAGCCCGGACGCGGCAGGCATCCTCGTCTGAGGAACACTGCGTATACCTGGAGCATGGCCCAGAACTACAGCCCTTCCCACTAATCTGAGGGCACTGGACAGAATGCTTGGAGGAACCGCCGGTGTTATCCCAGATCTCCAAGGTGAATGGCCACCAACTTCTGGGATTGGCTAACAGAGGCCTGGCCGAGCGCCTCATAAACGAGGGCTTGAGGTTGAGGGCACTCTCCTCAGGGTTTTTTCCTTTCCGCAAAAGAGCGGAGAGGATAACGGTGGGAACCTCCCCTTCTTCGTGGAGGACTCAGCCATCATCAACGCCCTAAAGCCCTATAGGGCGCATAACATCCATCGCGCCCAAAATGATGAAGGACCGGGCCATACATCTACTGCGACGGCCCGCCGTGAGGCGTTCATTGTCCTCCACGATGGAGTGACTTACCGAGAGGCTCCCCCACCCGCCTCGATATTCCGATCAAGGCGAGGCCTGGCCCCGCCTACCTATCATCGGGCATCAAGTGCTCCAGATGTCCATGGACAAGGGCACCGGAGGGCCAACTGCCCCTGCTTGCAGAGCGGGTCAACACCACCAGATCGGCCCCACCAGCTTCCCCTGCCGGCCTCCAACCAACAACCACCCTGGCACCGCCTCAGCGGCCTACGCCCCAGCATTCAGCACGGCGCCTCCCTCGGAGATCTCCGGTGCCTCGCCCGCGCCCCGAGCTGCAATCCACCCAGCAGGCGCACCCCGACCATCACCAACAGCGCCCTCGGCCTCACCTACGGAGGAGACGCCTCCAGCCCCCTCCACCTGTGACCCCTGATCCGTCATCGCAGGCTCCTAGAGATCCCGCATCCCAGGAGATCCTCGGGCCTGCAAACATCACTCAAGACATCGAGATGACTGCCGTGGAGGAGTCCATCCCTTCCTCCGCGTCATCAAATAAGAAGTGCACGAGAATTGACCTCGCAGCCTTCATGAAAGAGAAGTCCCAGCGTGTCCTTCGCTGGAACTGACGCCCTTGGCCTTGGGCGGGAGGAGGTTCTGGACCTCCTCTCCTCAAAGACCAAGGCACATAAGCGTGGTCGCCATCTGACCCTCCGCCAGAGCAATGCTCTTGCCGGCCCTAATAAACCAAATCCTCGACCTAAGGCCCGGAGGAAGTAGCAACATTTATAAGGTCTTGCGACAGGTCATGTCAGAGCTGAGGACCGGTCCAGCCGCAGTGCCCCCTACATCCACACTGCCTGCGCCTCGACCATCTCATCCAACGCCGGCTCACTTCCAACAAGCTGACACCTGCTATGATAACACCCCCGCCGCCCGCCCCGACGGAGATGGAGGAGGACGTTCCGATGACGGAAGAAGAGCGCTGTGTACCCCCAATGCCTGCGCCTCGGCTCGCTGAGCCAACACCGCCCACTCCCCAGGGGCAAAAGACGACACCGGCCACGACTACACCTCCGCTTCCCACCACCTGACCCGAGGAGGACGACGACGATCTGATGCCGGAGTTAGATACAATCTTCAATGAATGATCACTGAACCCGGCTTTGAGCCCCTGCTGGAGCCAGGGATTTCCCTGGATGCCGTCATGTTTGCGGTCTTATACCGCGAAGATAGATTGGATCTACTCAAGGATCTCTCACCTGAGCAGGGGAGTACCCTCGCGGGCTTCCTTGACGCTGCTTTCGAGCGAACTCGGAACAGCCATCCCACCATTCGCAGGGGAATTCACAAGCTAAGGATCGCCTTGCCCTCCTGATCAATGTACATAGTTTGCCCTTTGACTCCTCGTGAGTAATTGTTGACCAGCGGTCCAATAAAAATTATTTAATTGTCAAATTGTCACACCACATAATTACCTACACAACCACAAACATGCATACACATACCACATAATTACCTACACAACCACAAACATGCATTACACACCACATAAATTACCTACACAACCACACACACGCGCACGGCCACCTACATCTAAATACACGACACATATTGTTAGTTAGTTTTGTTTCATATTTTTTATTTTTTTTTTACAAGCAAACACAAGCAAAAAGTCAATAAATATTTCAATATTTATCTGTTATATTTCAGTAATCGGTTTCGAACATCTCTCCTCGTGCATATCCTCATAAATAATACACTAAACAGAGTTTTTATTTGTAAAGTTTGAAGCAATCTCCTCCAAAGATAATGAACTATACATAGCCATCTATATACTGAAAATTTCGTTAGTTTTTACTTCGTGTGTCACATTATTGTATTCTTTAAAATTTAGTGTTTATATTTATTTTTTAATTTATTCAATTTTTTCATTCGTAGAATTTTTGTTCCAAATTTTACTTTATATATTCATCATCGCCAATTTCTTTGTTTTAAAACAAGTGCGTTTGTATTATTGAATTTCATCAATTTTCAAATGGTAGATATTTCGGGTTTCGAATTCAATTGTTAATTAATTTTTTGGTTATAATCAGAATTTATTCTCTGTAGAAATTTTCCTTGGGGATCTACTCTGGATGTCCGGGGTTTATCATGTTCGGATCTGCCCGAATGTTATATACTTTGTTTAAAAGGGATATCAAGAGGAACGTGGTGAGTTTCTTTATTGAGCGGTCACAAGCTTTCGGACGTCACCCGTCCATCATCAGGTGTTGACATCAGGTGTTGACATTACCGCTCAATAAAGAAACTCACCACGTTCCTCTTGATCTCCCTTTTACACTTCAAACGTGGCCTAATATTCATCTACCATACTTTGTGTTTAGAGTGTTTTCATTTAACCTTACTGAAATTGAAAAAGGAAAAAGGCATCTCCTTATAGTGCAACTGAAAGTTGCTGATGGCTTGCGCTATCTATCTTACTTGAAATGCTGATTCTAATAAATCAGAATATACCCATTGAATTTGAAGCCATCATCAATGCTGGCGTCACTCGGCTAGTATAAAATATATCTATCATAAAGTCTGGTTTGTCACCAACCAGCAGAGTCCGCTAGTTTGCGTAGACAGTCGGCGACAGATGGCGCTTAAATTTAGCGTCTATTTTGAAGGAAAAGACGACCTTTATTTTATTGTTGAATATATAAATTAACACAAAAGTCAACAAAGCCTAAAATTGAATATATAACAAACTAATTTACATATTTTAGGAGCTGTAAAATAATTATAATATTTTATATAAATGTGACCCAACTTTGCCCAACTTCTCCAGAATGAATATTAGATGTTAAATATTGCTTTCACCAAATGGTATTCGTTTTACGCGCCGCGCGATCATATCATTAACCTTTTATCGGCAGTCTTGATTATATATATTCCAATGAATATATCATTATTACTATCATTGTCTTCTGCTGGAGTGAATGTTTCACTGTTAGAATCTTGTTCCTGCCTACTAAAAATGATGGTCTGACTTCACTCGTGGTCTGCTTCAGTGAATATTCCCGAAAGAATTTTGTTTCTGACAATCAAACATGATACAGCAATATTGTCATAATCATTTTCTGACTAAAAATAATAATTTTTGCAGTACTTGGTTGGTGGTACTGTGGTTCATGTGAGTAAGCGAAATATAAAGTCGGATTTGGAAAATTTCTCCTAAAATTATAAGATGGACTGAATGAATAAGAAAAGCACATTACACCGACGTCCAAAATTAAATGAATAAACAAAATTTTAAAAATACTTTATTAAAAATGATGAAATTGGGTGCAGTTTTTCTAAAGTAACCCAGCTCTATCTACTTATATATTTGCCTTATTCTGTCTGTTTGTCTGTTTGAAGCTACGGATGGGATTTTTCATAACCATCGGTGGTTCAGTGGTAGAAATGCTCGCTGCCACGCGGGCGGCCGGGTTCGATTCCCGGCCGATGCATTTTTTTTTTTTTACAATTTTTAAAATCCTTTATATATTATACAAGTAATGACAATCCACGGCGCCAATTTATAATTGTGACGATAGTATTTGAATAAAAGCAATTTAATCGGGTAAAAACCCGGGCGTTGCCCGGGTCATTCGTATATCAATAATTGTATAAACGAATGCAAGACAAAATCACCGCGAATGTTTCTTTTTTTTAAGGCAATTTCTTTTTAAGGCAATTATCGTTATTTATCGTCAATTTTTGTTTCGATTTTATTGAAAAAAAAAACGATATGGTGCCTTTAAAAAATGATCTTTATTACTATGCAGTTTTCTATTTAGTCAATATACCTAAGTTAATGTTGCAAAATGTAATTATCTCTATCGATTTAGTAGGTGAAATGCAAAAAAAAAAAAATCGACATGATGAAATCTTTATGAAAATTCACATTTTTATTTTATATTTTCAAGAACACACAGTTTGGGGCGGGACATTTCACAAGAGAGACATCCACGGCGCCAATTTATAATTGTAACGAATAGTATTTTAATTAAAACATTTTTAAAAAACACAGTTTGGAACGGGACGTTTCACAAGAGTGACATCCATGGCGCCAATTTATAATTTAACGAATAGTATTTGAATTAAAACGTTTTTTAAAGTATATGCGCACTCGGGTAAAACCCGGGCGTTGCCCGGGCTCTCGTCTAGTGGATTTATATATAAAACTATTAAAATTATTTTAAATATACACCTAAATATGTGTCAGCATATCTTCAAAATAAAGATCAATATTTGAAGTATTGTTACCGCTAAATTCTATACAACGATCTTTCATGCCGATTAACAGGCTTTGGAGAAGGTCTCGAGGCAATAAATCCTCTAAAAAAACAAACAGATTTTACTTCGAGGAGAGTTATAAGAGGGGGCTTTGTACAATCTTCAATGCTTCTCCCTAAGACATAGACATGTTCTATAGGATTGAGGTCCTCTCACTCTCGAGGCAATCATCAGTGCTGCCCTATGTGAATGAGTATTATCAGCCATAAAAATCAATTAAGGGCTAATGATACTCATATAGGGCTCAAGAATCTCGTTCCTTTATCTTTGAGCAGTCATTGTGACTTCCTAAAACATGTGGAGGGTGTTCGAAATGAAGCCAGTCCAGATCATGAAACTCCTACCCTTAAAATGGTCTCTTTGATGTTTGTGGGATTCAAGTGTTGCTTTTATTTCTATAGAGCATACAGAAAAAAAAGCAGGCGATTTATACTGTCACAACCAATCTTTAACTTTTATAATAGAAGTCGATCACAGCCATTTTGAGGAAAAATCGATTTCACTGTTCCATTATACAAAGGCTTTCTCGAGCAGCATCTTATGTTCATTTCAACTTACCACTATTTTAACTTTCTTCTTTCAGTTAAGTGTGTCAATTTGTTGATGAGGTAACGACTGAAAAGGATATTTAGAGATTTTTATTGAGTTTCTGATTGTATGTATATTTTATGCAGTAGAACTTCAAATATACGAACTCTCTGGAATAAATGAAGGTTCAATCAATTTTTATTGTGAAATGAGAGAGTAAAATGTTTGTACAACATATAATGGTCCATCTACCTAGTAAGTAAATAAAAATACAAAATATTTAGCGAACAAGCAGAATTACTACACATATTTATTTGTTGATAAAGTCAGTTGTGTCTTTTTTAGTCAATTTTAAAATATTCTAAATGACTATAACTTCTATCTTTTGATGTTGTTGAATTATGTCTTACTCATTCTGATTGCGGAACCTATGTTGTTGTAAATAAATATTCAGAGCTTTAACGACTTTACTTAGAGGTTAAAAGAAATAAAATCTCATTTGAGTACACGAAATTCCGGATAGTTGAAGTTTTACTACAATAGGCCAATAGACGGGGCTTACAAAATGTTGAAAATAGCGTTTTTTTTTTTACATTTCGAGTTCAGGATCAAGCTGGGTTCAGGGCAAGGCACACACTACTAGAGGAATTCTTTGATCTGAGGATCAATCGTGTTGTAGAAAAGATATAGCTGGCTCAAACTGATATATTAGTCTTGAATTTTCTCCATTGCCATTACAGATTATATGTTTTGCTGGAAGTCTATCTCACACTTTCAAGAAAATGTCATGTGTGAAAGCATAATTTCCCTTAGTCCCATTCTTTTTTGAAACTTACTTCAACATCTTGAGATGCTTAAAAAAAAAAAACTTACCTTATGAAGATATATTTTACATTGAAAAATAAATATTTTTTTTTTGTAAAATAATTTAAAAATAAAAAATTGAGGAGATCTATCAAACGTGAGGAGAGAGAGGAGTCCGATGAACAGGCTGGACCCAGTAAAGTCCTCACCGGGGAAAAAATAATCCATTTGCACTATTCAATTATAGGCGCCCCTATGAATTATCCAGAGGATAATGAGGCCTGGTCGCGCGGGACTCCAAATCCAATCAACAACTCGTTTTCCCGCTCATTTGCCATTCATTTCAGCTCTGACTTCGTTAGGGGGCCCCGCGGGTCTCCGCCGCCCGGCTAATTACGACGCGTGATTCCATTACGGCCGCGGGATGGCCGTCACGGGATGGCCGGCCACATTTCTATCTATGTATACCTTGTAAATATGCTTATATGTATTTGTGGTAGAAGTGTCCAGTGTATTCGCGCGCTTATCACGTGACTTCAATCAACAAATTAAATTTCATTCATTCATTTCATCATTCATTTGATATACAGTAGTTGGATAATTCGATAATTCGAACGTCTTTAATTCGAATATTTATCTTGGTCCCTAGAATTTCCTACAAATAGAATTTCCGTTTTTAATTCGATTTTTTTTGGTCCCTTGGGCTTCGAATTATCCAAATTCGACTAAAAATAGATGACGCGTCATTGATTTATATTAATTAACGTTTTATTCATTAACCAATCAGCGTGCAGTGTCATTTAGCTCAGAAATTGCATTGAACATCAAAATTCTATATTAAATATAATATCGTAGGAGCGATTCTAGGAAGGGTTCTTTTGTGATTAAAATAATATTTTTATTTTGTCATTTTTTTTATGGTCAATTTACAAACAAATATTTAGTCATGAATTATTTTGATATTTTAGGTTTTTAATATATTCTATATATTATAGGAATCTATGACACTTGGTCTGCTTATTATGCAAAGGTACACTTTATCAGCCTGAGAATATTTCGCTTTAAAAAAATCTCTGTAGTACATTTTTAGGTTTAATTATTCTTAAAATGTCCCTTTACATGTGCTGTGCGACTGTGGGCTAATGCTCCAGTCATATATAAATATGTATATAATGGAGGGGGAAAAGATAAATACGCGCAATTCCCGTTTTAAAACTTGGCTGCATCGTACTCCGTGGACATTATCTCAAATGTCGACCTACATTTCTTATCAACGATACTTGTTAAGGTCGTTAATACTTTTGTAGATTAGTAAATACTTAACTGATTCAAAATATTGCTGAAAGATCGTGTATTCTAAAATCATAAACGATTTTACAAATTTAGAAATTTGAGATTTTTTGTATGACGAACTATTTTGATTACATTTTAAAGCAGTTTTTATTCAGCATGCCTATATAAAAAGGATACATTTTGTAAAATGAAATCAACGACACAGATACTTAAAAGTTATAATATTTATGATGATAATAAAGAATATTATGAAATAATAAAAAGGAGGAAGAAGTAAAGACGTTCCTGAGAAGAATAATCCCAACTCACCTACTTTATTCGTTGATTTAAATTATTTGTTGTTTAAGAGGAAGATGTGAAGAATATATGGAATGTAATATAGTGATGACAACCACAGACATCTTTGTTTTCTTATATCAGCGAATCAAGCGCGAAGTCAATAAAATGCTAAGGAGATGGAAAGTGTCTAATTATGTTTTAACTGCATCAAAGCTCTAGGTCAGACTTGTGTCCGGCCATCTCACATGTGTCAAGTTCATCAGGATAAATATATAGTCAAGTCTGAAATGGACAGGGCACGTCGGAAATCATTTGCTCCAGTGCATAGTCCTGCTCAGATATGCCAAGCTTACGTTGGAACATATGACACGCACTGTAAAAACTAGTTAATTTACATAATCGTTTGTATTAAATCGTCCGCAGACCACGTGGCAAAGAGAACCAATCGGGTGAGACTTTGCGAAAGCAAAGTATTGTATAAAAGGCACGGCGGGATGGCCGGTGCAGGGATTAGTAGAGTTAGTGGGGGATTAGTAAGATTCGTGTAAGAAGATTGCAGTGCCAGAGCCTAGGAGATAAAGAACTCGAGCTCAGAAGAGTTGATCATAAGTGCCTGAGCCTAGGATATAAATAACGCTAGCTCAGAAGAGTTGATCATAAGTGCCTGAGTCTAGGTAATAAAGAACTCTAGATCAGAAGAAAATAGGAAAAGGCAAGAGAATCTGATAAGAAGCCTGTGATAGAAACTGAGGAAAGTGAAAAAAGGCTAAAGTTAGCAAAAAAGATTGATTGGCAGAATAGCAGGATACTTGCTCCAACTGAAATAGATTAGTTTATTTTTATGCATCATTTATCATTGTAGAATAAAGCCTCATATGTTATATTCAGCAAATCTTTTCGCTCATTACCTCCGGAATATCACCTGCCTATCGCTACAGTAATTTCAATAGTTAGAAACAAAAATTATTTAAATTATTCATTTGTTTATTACTTAATTCTTTTTTCTACCTTTTTATTTATTCCCAACACGCACCATACACGCCACACACACTTCACACAAGCAATAAACGCACCATACACTACACACACTACACACACACACCGAGCGAGCGGCCACGTTATTTTTAGCGCAGCCGTTTTTCGCCTTTGGCGTGTGTCAAAATGCCAAAAAGTGTGTCAGATTTGGCACCGGCTGAAAGCCCTGGAAGAGCTGCTAGTGAGCCTGAAAGGCTCAGCTCGAAAACTCAAGCCAGTCCTGAAAAATCGGCGAAAACTGGCTTTCGGAAGAAAACTTCAAAAGAAAATCAAGAAATCTCTAAACATGCAAATTTACTTGCTGGCGAGGAGAATGCAATGCGGCGGATTGAATTGTTGCCAAGCATTCTGCTAACGGCGCTAAAAAGGCCGCGAAGAACTGGGCTGATAGAGGAGGAAGATAAAAACGAGGACGGCTTCACCGTGGTGAGGAATAAGAAGAGGCGCCGTGACTCGAGGACACCAAACACCACAACGGCGCAGCCAGCAACGCCGGAACAAGCAGAGCCACCAGCACAGCTCCGCGAAGGCGCACTACTGGAACACGGTCACCGCAGGTCCAGGAAATCAGGGCCACGCGAGCGCACATTGCGGACGCCAGGTTGCGACAGGCCTCCTCCACCCAAGAGCAGTGCATGTACATTGAGCACAACCCGAACTTCTCTCCCTACCAGTACCTCCAGGCTGTTGATAAAGTGGTTGGCGGGCCGAAAAATATCATCCAGCTGACCAGGATGAACGGCCACGTTCTGGTGAGATTAACCACTAAGACCTTTGCAGAGCGCCTCATAGATGGAGGCCTTGAAATCGAGGGCAAAACCCTCAACCTTCCCCTTCCGCAAGAGGGCAGAGAGAATGATCCTCGGAAACCTCCCCTTCTTCGTCGAAGACACCACCATCATCGAGGCACTGCGTTCATATGGGCTCGGGACATCCATCGCCCCCATGCAGTTCAAGGTGGGTGAATACACCTACGCAGACGGCCGCCGCGAAGCCTACGTCCTCCTCCACGACGGCGTAAAAATGGAGAGATTGCCTACCCGCCTGGACGTTAAGACCAAAGGGGACACCCTGCCGGCCTTCCTGACCTTTGGCATTAAGTTCTCGAAGTGTAACAAGCAGGGTCACCGCAGGGCCATCTGATCAATGCACGCCATGCAGACCACCGGCTCCCCGGCCCCCAGCTCCTTATATGCTGAGACCGAACAACTTGGCCTCGACGGGGAAGAGGTTCTACGTGCCATCGCCTCAAAATCCACGGCTCGAAAATTGATACAGAGGCGCACAACCCCAGAATGCCGCTTTAAGCAAGCTAACCAACGCCATATTGGAAATGAGACCTGGCTCCTCCACCTCCATGTAAAAGCGCCTCAGGGCGGCCAAGTTGGTACTTGGAGGAAAGGCAAAATGAGCTTCCGCTTCGCCACAATCAACGCGCGTGCGCTCGCCACTCGGGGGAGGAGCCTTTGTCATCTCCTCAGACAACACCAGGTGGACATCGCGTTTGCTCAGGAGACATACAGCTTCCATCTTGACCAAGGCCAAGACCTCTGCCTCGGACAGCGCTGTAGTCACGCCACCCGTAGCCATTTCGGAATCTGGACTCGCCTGCGTCTTCGGGCCAGGTGTCGCCGTGCTACAACAGCGTGTCCTGTGGCCGGGCGACATTGCCTTGGCCGTCATCGATGTTCACGGCGAAGGGGATGACGTTTATAATGCCCATCTGGCACACGACCTACGCGGTGGAGCAACTGGAGCTGATGGCGGCAGCAGCGATCCAAGAGGGGGCCTGGATCCTCGTGGATTTTAACATCAGGGAGAACTCATCGGTCTCCGTGGATTACCTCACCGCTCTTCTGGACCTGGCTACGCTGGTGGACGTAGCCACTCAGTTTGACCGCCTACATGCCCACCAGGGTCGCTAGCCATGGCGACCTTATCGAGGCAGCCGACTGGAACGAATTCCCTGGATCGCGTGACCACCTACACGACCAGCTACTACCATCTCTCCGACCACCGCGCCGTGATGCTCCAGGTGGGCCCGCCCGCCGCCTCCCCCAGCCTTGCATAGCCGCGATGCTTTGCTCGGACCTCGTGCAGGAACACCTGGCTGGCTACATCGGGGAGATAGAGGAGGACATTACCTAAACATCTGACAGGATCGTCTGGGAGAGATGGACGGGCATCAAAGCGGGGTTGCTCGCATAGGCCAGATCTCTCCACGACCCGTGCTCCGCTGCTAATGACGACGGATAAGTCACCCGAGCCCGGAGATTTATCGCGGCGCCGCTTGAGGCCTCTTCAGTCAAGGCTGACTACCCGTCGCTGCCAGACCTCGCGCGTGCGATTCATCTTCGACGCCCTGTCAGGATCGTCAGGGACGACGACGGCCGCTCATCGAAGGCCCAGAGCTGCGGCGGTAGGCCCTTGCCATCTTCCGGCCCCACTTCGCCCGCGCGACTTGTGACCCAGCTGCAGGAGCCGCCTTTATAGAAGGGACGACCACCCCCATCTTATTAGACGAGGAGGACCCACTCCACCGGGCCGAAATCACCGCGCACGAGGTTTCTGCCGCAATCCACCGCCTCCCTCGCGGAAGAGCTCCAGGCTGGGACGGCCTGCCCTACGAACTCCTCGCCGCTTTCGAGGAATTCTTCACGAACATCCTTCAGCGTGTGTTCGCAGCCTCTCAGCTCCGCGGTGACCTGCCTCCATCGATGCGCCGGAGTGAAATATGCCTAATCCCCAAGGCCCGCAGCCTAGATGGCTATAGGCCCATCTCGCTGCCTTCGGCCGACTACAGGGTCCTTGCGTCGATTCTTCTCAGTCGCCTTAAGCCCCACCTGCCAGCCCTGGTGCCAGAGTGCCATACGTACGCAGGCCCCTGGAGACCCCCTCTTGGAACATCGCCCAGGTCACCGACGCCGTCGAGGAGGCTACTGCCGGGGGCTCGCCGCTGGCCGTCGTCTGCGTCGACCTCCAGTCCTCTTTCGACTGCCTGGATCGTGGCTTCCTGCTATCCCTCCTGGTGTCCCTGCGCCTCCCACCGGCCTTCGTGGGCTGGATACTCCTCCTGTACGCCGGGGCGGACGCGACGATACAGGCCGGGGTCTTCCAGATCGCCGCTACCAATCTCCTGAATGGCGTGAGACAGGGCTGCCGCCATCAGCGCCGCGCTCTTCAGCATCGCGACGGAGCCGCTGCTACGTCGCTTGGAGACGATCCTCGGCGCGGGAAACGTCATCGCCTACGCTGACGACATCGTCCTCCTGGTCCATCGCGACGAGCAGTTCGCCAGAGTCGCAGCGATCTTCGAGGACTTCCGCCGAGCCTCAGGAATCGCCGTGAACTATGGGAAGAGCGCGGGCCTCTGATGCGGCACTTGTCGCGAACGCGGCGACTCTGCCTTCGGTGCCTCCTGGTCGAAATCCTCAATCCAGATCCTGGGGACAAAAATCGCGACAAGGAGCTCCGTCGCACACCGGGAACAACATCTTCTGGCCTCCTGGAAGCTGCCTGCCGTAAATCAACGCCCTTCACGCGTGGTCTCTCCCTTTTCAGACGAGCCAGGGCCGCCAACTCCTAGTGTTCGCTACCATCCAGCACCACCTCCACGCGTACCTGCCAGAGGCCACGACCATCTCCAAGCTGCAGGCTCGTGTGGCTCGATTCATCTGGGGGCCCGACCACACGGCATGGCTTCCTGCCGGCATCCTGGCGAGGCCCGTGGTCACGGGGGCCTCGGCCTAATGGATATAGGCACGCAGCTCCATCTTGCGTATCTGAAGGGAGACCAGGTCGCGCTCAGAGGAGGAAAAAATGGCTTCTCCTGGCTGGTCACCAGCGACGCCTGGCTGAGACCTCCACCTGACGGCTCCTGACTCCAGCCCCGACGTCTCGGCTGTTGAGAATCTGGGAGGAATCTCCGGCATCCTGACCCTGAACCACCGGGTGGCTCCAACACCCAGCTGCTGGATCTCCATCATCGGCGGCTGCCGGTTCTTCCGCCCACCGAACTCTTGCTCCCGCGCGCTGGATCGGCGCTCGAGTCCGGGACCTGGGCGACACCTCCATCGTCCGCCCCAAGCGCTCCGCCCTCGCTGACGCCGCGGCCCTCGCTGCCTTCTGCCGGCAGATCGTGGCAGAAAACCTCCAGGCGAGCTTCAGGGATCGAGTCTGGCCGAGGCCATTGTCTTGCGCGGGACAACCAATTCCTTCACTAAGATTACCACCCGCTCGGCCCGCCGTGCCCTGGAACGCCCGCGTCTAGCGGCCCTGCCAATCACCCGGCTCCTGGCGAGGTGGGGGCCCGACGCCAACGTGCCTGCCAGGGTGAAATGGTCCTCGTTGCGAAGCGGAGCCTTCTCAGGGCATACATCGCTCAGCGATTGGCTATCCATGCCCTGCCTCACCCGGACCATCCAGCATCTGCCGGTCCTTCCTGCCCTGCCTGCGGATTCCCGATGGCCCTGGGCCATCGATACTGGAGCTGCGGGAGCATCAGGCCCCTCGTCCGGGAGGCCATCAACATCGTCGGCAGACCCCTGATCTCCAGGCTTGGATCTTCGGGACTGGCCTGGAGGATTACGAACTGGCCATCCTCGCATCGGCGAAGTCACGAATCTACCAGTACTTCGTTCAGGTTGGGCTGGGTGAGGCCATTGAGGACTCCGTCATCGCCTGGAGGCGGACACTATCGCGGTGGGGAAGACTACCTTGCTTGTAAATAATTTATCGATTTAATTTTTATCATGTAAATATTGACTAATAAGTCAATAAAGATGTTTAATTGTCAATTGTCACACACACCCACACCGAGCGAGCGGCCACGCTATTTTTAGCGCAGCCGTTTTTCGCCTTTGGCGTGTGGAAATGTCACTAAGTGTGTCAGATTTGGTACCGACTGGAAGAGCTTCTAGTGAGCCTGAAAGGCTCAGCTCGAAAATACAAGCCAGTCCTGAAAAAATAGGCGAAAATGGGCTTTCAGAAGAAAACTTCTAAAGAAAGTCAAAAAATCTCTAAATATGCAAATTTGCTTGCTGGCGAGGAAAATGCAAATTCTGCCACGGCGGACGGAATTGTTGCCAAGCCTTCTGCTAACGGCACTGAAAAGACCGCAAAGAACTGGGCTGAAAGAATAGAGGAGGAAGAGAAAAACGAGGACGGCTACACCGTGATGAGAAGTAAGAAGAGGCGCCGTGACTCGGGGACACCAAACACCACAACGGCGCAGACCAGCTACGCCGGTACAAGCAGAGCCACCAGCACAGCTCCGCGAAGGCGCACAACTGGACGCGGTCACCTCAGGTTCAGGAAATCAGGGGCCACGCGAGCGCACATCGCGGACGCCAGGGTGCGACAGGCCTCCTCCACCCAGGAACAGTGCGTGTACATTGAAAACTTCGCGGACTTCCCTCCCTACCAGTACCTCCAGACGATTGATAAAGTGGTTGACGGACCGAAAAATATCATCCAGCTGAGCAGGATGAACGGCCACGTTCTGGTGGGATTGACCAGTAAGAACCTTGCAGAGCGCTTCATAGATGGAGGCCTTGAAATTGAGGGCACAATCCTCAGGACCTTCCCCTTCCGCAAGAGGGCAGAGAGGATAATAATCGGAAACCTCCCCTTCTTCGTCGAAGACACCACCATCATCGAGGCACTGCGTTCATATGGGCTCGGGACATCCATCGCCCCCCATGCAGTTCAAGGTGGGTGAATACACCTACGAAGACGGCCGCCGCGAGGCCTACGTCCTCCTCCACGACGGCGTAAAAATGGAGAGACTGCCCACCCGCCTGGACGTTAAGACCAAAGGGGACACCCTGCCGACCTACTTGACCTTCGGCATCAAGTGCTCGAAGTGTAACAAGCAGGGTCACCGCAGGCCATCTGCCCAATGCTCGCCAGGCAGACCACCGGCCCCCAGGCAAGCATCGCCCTCCTCCGCCACCGATGTCAAGTCACCCGCCGCACCTCAGCAGCCAATGCAGCCAGCATCAGCGCCCCCCTTCTCCATCTGTGAAAGTGAAATTAAAGGCTCCCGCTGCCCCTCACTCCACGGCGCCTCAGCATGCTGGACCAGCGACTCCTGCTCAACCAGCCATCGTTGCCCCACCTCTTCCCCTACCTGTCCCGGGGACCCTCGAGCTCGAGACCGCTCCAATGATCATGGAGATGATGGATGTGGGGAGTAAAGAGGAAGAGAACTCCGTATCTTCCACATCATCCCAGAGAAGCGTCATCAGGCACAAGCTCGACAAATTCCTCGAGAGGGCCCCCAGCACCTCATATGCTGAGACCGAACAGCTTGACCTCGATCGGGAAGAGGTTCTACGTGCCCTCGCCTCAAAATCCGGGCTCGAAAAATTGATACCGAGGCTCACAGCCGCCCAGAATAATTTGCCCAGACTTGTGACTAGCTTCCCTCTTACCCAAAAGAATTACAACAAAGTCATTGGAGATTTAAAAGATAGGTTTGGAGACAGAGATATGCTGACTGAGTTGTATGTGCGCAAGCTTTTAAAGTTAGTCATTGCCAGTGCCAGGTCTGAAAAAGAACCTTGGCTCAACTTTATGATGATTTGGTTTGCACATCTCCATTCTTTGGGATCTCTGGGAGTGGATACTAAGTCTGGGGGTGGTGCTTTCTTGTACCCGTTGGTGGAGTCAAGTTTGCCACTTGAACTTATCAAAATATGGCAACGTTCCCGTACACCTTTCAAAGAAAGAGATTACTCCGAGATTGAAGAGGGAATTGAACATAGTGGGGCTAAAGCTTTTGATAAATTAGAGGGTCTGATAGAATTTTTAAAGCAGGAAGTTAAAAATGCAGAACGCATTTCCTTTGTTGTTGAAGGATTTGAACCTTCCCTTCCTCTAAAACAGGGAAAGAGAGAAAATAATCCCCCTAAGATCCACACAGCGTCTGCATTATTGTTGGAAAGACCAACTTACCGTGTTTATTTTGTGGCAAAGATAACCATCTTAGCCAAAACTGTTTTAAGGCAGCCAAGATGTTGGAATCAGACAGATTAAAGAGGGTACAGGATGCGAAAGTTTGCTTTAAATGCTTGAGAAAGAATCATTTGAAGAATGATTGTCGGTCTTTTGTAAGATGCAAGCGTTGCCAAGGACCTCATTTTGAGATAATGTGCAGAGGAACCTCACCTAGCCAGGAAAATTTAAATTGGAGGTCAGATAACATATCTCACAATAGTTCAGCAGAGCAGAATGAGGGGAACAATGAGCCTGTAGCAGCAATGGCGAATCAAGTATGCACAAATAATATCTCTTTAATGACTCTAATTGTAAAAATTAAAGGGCCGAAACGTTCCAAAATGGTAAGAGTGCTTTTAGACTCTGGTAGTCAAAAATCTTACATCAGAAGGTCTCTAGCTAAGGAGTTAGACTTACCCAAGGTGGGAGAAGTCAAATTGAATAAATTTTTGTTTGGAGGGCAAACCACAGGAGAAAAGGCTCATTCAATATTTTATTTCCAGTTGGACAATGTTGATGAGGGAAAGGCTTTCAAGATGGAAGCGTTAGAGGAAACAATAATTTGTGGCAATATTTCACCCGTTGAAACAGGACCCAGGCAATGGGAATTGGATAAGAAAGGAATCACTTTGACCAAGGTAGACAATAATAAAACCGAGATAGACATCCTAATCGGTGGAGACTATTATGGGCAGCTTCTCACAGGAAAAATTGAACAGCTGGCAGGAGGATTGACCGCAATTCAAACAGTTCTTGGTTGGACTTTAATAGGTAATACCTCATCAGAGAGACCAGAGACAAGTGCTCAAATGGTTATCACTTTACTTACAACCCAACAGAGAGTAACATTCTTATGGGAATTAGAAACAATAGGGATACGAGATCCTACAGAGGTCATCTCTGAGAAAGAAAAAAATGTTCTCATGCAAGAAAAGTTTCATGAGAAAATCTGTCGAGGCCATGATGGGCGTTATCTTGTATCTCTTCCATGGAAGGAAGGAATTGGGACAATACCTAATAACTTGGAAATAGCCAAAAAGGTGCTTATCCGATCAACTCAAAGAGACAGTCTAGGGAAGGGACAGATTAGCCACCTAAAAACCAAGGTACAATCAGATGGGCTTATGTATATAGAGACCAAACTTTTGTACGATCAGAGTCCTGAAGAATTCAGGAAACCAGTGCTCTTGCCTTGTGATCATCCAATAACAGAAAAACTGATTAGAGAAAACGCATTCAAATAATTGCCATGCTGGCGTTCATTTTTTACTTTCCAAATTGAGAGAAAAAAATTGGATTTTAAAAGCGAGAAAGACTATTAAAAGAGTTGTGAGAGGATGCATCATTTGTAAAAAACATGCAGAAAAGGCCAATACTATACCTTGTGCCCCTCTGCCCAAGGACAGGTTATTCATGGGTAGACCCTTTGAGGTAACAGGTGTTGATCTTATGGGTCCTCTCTACCTTAAAATGGCCAGAAAATTTGGATAACCTTATTCACCTGCGCTGTCTACAGAGCAGTTCATTTGGAGCTGGTGGAAGGTTTGGATGCGACAAACTTTATTATGGCATTGGAACGGTTTATACACAGGAGAGGGAGACCAGTTAAGATTTACAGTGACAATGGAACCAATTTTAAAAGGACCAATAGACTCTTTACCAATTTGAACTGGGACAAAATAGCCAGGTATTCGTGTGACAAACAAATTCGATGGATATTTATTCCTCCTTCTGCACCATGGTGGGGAGGATGGTGGGAACGGTTGGTACGACTGGTGAAAGATCTTTTGAGAAGAACATTAGGCACTAACAGGGTAAATTATGTCCAGTTAGAAACTTTGATTTGTCATGTGGAGGCGATTATAAATACAAGACCTCTCACCTACATTTCTGAAACGGAAGATGATTTGATACCTATCACTCCACAAATGTTTATCCAAAATAATTTTGGCTCATTTGATGAAAGTCATGAACTAAGTCCTGATAATACCAGACAACACTTTCGAAAGTTACAGCAGATTAAGAAAGAACTGAAGGAAAGATTCCACAAGGAATACCTCGCCATGCTCGTACAAAAGGGGAATGAAACAGAGGGTAGAAGGTTTCTTCCAGGCGAAGTTGTGCTGATTGGTCGAGATGATCAAAAAATAATATTCTGGCCACTAGGCAGAATCTTGGAACTGTACCCCGGGAAGGATGGCAGAGAACGTGTAGCTAGAGTGAGGACTGCTACGGGTGAATTTGTAAGACCGTTAAAGATACTTTTCTCTTTGGAACTTGGTTCTGATATTTCCAGGGGGGTGAGATTACCTAAGACAGAAGGGATCAAAGCCCAGGAGATTCCAACAGATGGAGAACAGTCAATTTTTACTAGGTCTGGAAGAGAAGTGAAAAAACCTACGAGATTGGGGGTGTACACCAATAATCTTTTCTAATTAAGATTTTTTTTTTTTTTTTTGTATTCCCATACAAAAAGGTGGGAGTATGTTAAAAAATAGATAATTTATAATTGTATGCTTTATAGATTTTCCCCTATTATTATTATGTATATATATTTTTATTTTATTTTTGTTGCCTCTTTCTCTTGATGGGTGGAAAGGAATAAAGAATGGAAGGAGCAAAATTTGTAAACAAACAAGACATTGCCCCCCCATCCCATGCGCGAGCACCTATGCGCGGTGACGGGGAGAAGAAAGGACAAACGGCAGCACCGGGGAAATATGAGCTCGGGGAAATATGAGCTCCCTGCCTCAGAAGGAATGAGTAACCACGTGTGAATGAAACAAAGAAGAGAACGCGAGGAGCGTCGTTATAGAATTGCGCACCAATTAAGTGGGTTGCGATATAGTTTCCTGTTAAGGAACAGAAGAATTAATCTGGAAAATTATCTCAAGTGAAGAATTATTTCAAGTGAACTCTTGATCAAATTTATCGACAGAATTGAAAACAAGATTTGTTTTTTTTTATAAAACGGAAGCTTAGATAAGTATTTGCAAACTTTGTTTGAAAAAGATTTTGCCTTTCCACCCCTAGTTATTTTGCTCTCTACATTATTTGTTTGTATGTATATTTAACTTGTATCACTTGTTTTGTTTATTCTAATTTTAAATATATCTAACCTTTTGGCCAATTTGATTATCACCCTTTTTATCTGTTTATTTATTTTTATTGCCCAGTTTATTTTTGACTAAGCAAAATAAAAAATATATTTAGGCCATTTTTGTTAAATTGTATTTCTACAACTTGTGCAAACACAACTGGTGAATCTCTATTTTCAATCTGGGTAAGATTGACCTTCCCCACATTTTTTTTTTTTTTTTCAAATTCAACATTTTTGGTGAAACTGAAAAATAATGATTCTGATTTCTTAAAGACAATAATAACTGGTGATGAAACATGGTGCTTTCTTTTTAATCCACAAACCAAAAAACAATCACTCGAATGGCAACATCAAGTTCTCCTAGGAAGAAGAAAGTTCGTCTTGACAAGTCCATAAGAAAAGTAATGCTTGTAGTGTTTTTCGATTATCAAGGACTATTATGAATATATTAAAAAGGGGGTTACTATTAATAAACAGGCATACAAAGAAATACTTGTGTGCCTTCGTGATGCGATAAGAAGAAAAAGAAACCAACTCTTTAAATCAAAGCAGTGGAAATTGCTACATGATAATGCCCCTACTCATAGATCCATAATTGTTCAAGACTATTTGGTCAAACACTCTGTACCTGTCTTGCCGCATCCTCCTTACTCTCCTGAAATCGCCCCATGTGATTTCTTCTTCTTTCCAAAACTTAAAATGACGTTAAAAGGGAGACGCTTTTCATCGTCATCAGAAGTAATTGAAATGCGACGGTGGAGCTAAACAAGCTTAGAAAAATTGCTTTGAACTAGCATTTCAACAGCTTTTTTCACGCTGGAAAAAAATGTGTAGATAACCAAGGCTCCTATTTTGAAATATATGATGTTTAAATTACTATATTATGAATAAATAATTAATTAAAAAAAAATTCTCGGGAACCTTTTGATCCTACCTTGTATACTCTAAAACCAACCTTATCTATTAAGCGTCTCCTCATACTAGCGGACACAAGACGGTGACAAAGCCGCAACACCAGATTTGGAAAATTCAGAATTCACACCTGGAGAGACCACAGGTTTAGCTATATCCCTCGTCAGTCAGGTGCGGACTTTTATTTCAGGAGATAAATTTGATTCTAATTCTATGTAAATGTTAAGGCAGGAATAAAGAGGTGTACCGTTTGAATGTGCTGTTTAGGTCTAAACTACTGTAATTGACTTAAGGATGACGCATGAGGTACTCGTCGATTGTTTTTTTTTTTCCTATGATCTCGCCACTTTTCCCATTCAAACATTCCTACGACAGGAAATTATAGACATGTAAAGTCTGGGTTCCAACTTCTGGAGAAACGTAATTGGCTGAAATTCTCAACTTACGAAGTTTTAGAAGCTATTTAACTTCGAAAAGAAGACTAGGTTATAATATTTATTCATATTGTGGAACTTACTTTAAGGGCGCTAGCTGGGGATAAAATGAAGTTATGAAATATTGATCCATGCAGATGTCAAGGGCGACACCACATTTAGTAAATCATGACATGGCTTATCAAGTTGTTCCCTCAGGCTAGAGGGGGAAAACACTAAAGCACCATCTGGATTTCTTCGATCGGAAATTTTAACTTGTGAGGCCTTTTACAGCTGTTCGGCATTTGATATCGCATGACTTCCGCTGCACCAGTAACGGTTACACACAAATATAAAGTGATTTTGACTTCTCCTCTTAAACAGACCCACTGTCAGAAATTAAAAAAGTTTTTAGAAATCATCGGCCGAACAATATTTGAACAACACAGAGACGCATATATATTGGTTAATGTCCAAAGAAGATTTAAATATTATGCTTTATAATTGAAAGCCCTCTTCCATGCGATCATGATGTGGCCCAAGTAAGCAGGAGTAAGGCCAGCTTGATTCTGAAACTTCATCGTGTAGTATATTGTACAATTGAGTAACCCCACTCACACAATACTAATAGGTATTTATTTACATTACACATTACAAGAGTGTTTTAACATTCCCAATAATATGTAAGGGAAATGTTTTTAACATTTGAAAGTGATTTGTATAATTTTAAAAAACGAAATAGCTACTTCTGAAGTATTTAAATTTTGTCCCGCACATCCTGATGTTCCCCGTCCATGCTAAAAACCTCACAATTCTGTAAATGCAACATTTAAATATAATGAAATAGAGCGCCATCCTGTGAGAAGAGATATATTTAAACCTCAGTTTTTCTTTCTATAAATAAAACAAGTTTCTTCTCTCCTTGCTGCGATGAAAAAAATATCGGGAGGGCCTGACTCATCAGTGGAGAACCCTCACAGCGGTGCTTCGTGAGTTTAATTTTCCATTCTGATGGTTTGAATGAATTCCCAATATTTTCCCATCGTAAGGGCAGTAAAATCTTGTTTATTTATAAAAATAAAATAAAAATCGCGTTAAAATAGTTTCTTATTTATATACAACACCTTGTTTTTTTTAAATTGAATTATAATACAGAAGATGAAAAGGACGGGTTAATTTTATTTGGAGAATAAATAAAATTATAATTATAAAAAGTCCTAATCCGAACCGAATAGTTGGATTCGTGTGTTTAAACTTGCTCGGCATTTGTATTGCTATGCTGAGATGTTTTATGGTTTTAAGGTTTGATAAAAAATGAATTTTATAATAAATAATTATAAAATTCGGTCAAATTTGTATTGTTTCAAATTTATTTTGTTTGTTAATAAACAAGAGTTTTTAAAAATCTTTGCACATCCCCAGTGAGTGTATATTAGTTTTACCTGAAGTGAATTTATGCCCAAAAATCAGCACCACAATTTCATCCGTCCATGTATATTCGATCGATCTCATCGCTGGACTTGAATGACATCCTACCTGCCCTGGTCAATACAAGGGTTGCTTAGGGCCTCTTTTGTTATTAAAACCATATATGTCATTGTTCACAATTTAGAAAATAAAAGAGTAGGTTTATCAATTCGTATTGATTAATTTTAATTCAGGTTATATTTAGATTTAAACATTTTAAATGAAGATACAAACAAAGAGTTAAGACTGGGTCGCCGTTATCGCGGGCCTCGCTCTCATTGGTCCTCTGGCTGACAGCACGGTGGCTGTGGTGGGAGGGAAGAGTCCTTTTTTTCCGACAATGCTCTTATTGTCGAATATTTATCCCATCTAGGTTTGCGCGGTATATATAAACATATAAAATTTTAAAACTATCCTTCACTTTCGCCCATGACCCCATCCTCCTCGAAATGAAAGAATCAAGGAAGGAAGTTTTGAATAATGATAATGAGACCCAAAAAGTGAAGTTAGGAGAGAACAAACGAGGGGGAAAAGAGTAAATGAATCAGAGCTACTAACGACGTGAGAAAATTGGAGGCGAGAGAGATATAATGATGGCGCATAACGCCGAGGTTCCGTCCGGAAACATAACGAGCTGGAAATGACGGCCGCAGGAATGTGTCGTTTTCCCTAATGGACGCAGTCTGTAGGGTGTCTTGGACTTTTTTTAGCACTCCCTGGAGTCATTCGTATCCGAGGTTGGGGGATTTCATCAGTCACGTAAACAAGAGGTGATTGGCGGAGTTATATAACGTTCCCTTTGGTCATTTGTGCCAGAAGATTGCCATATTGGGGACTTAGCATAAATCTTTATTTCATTTTTTTTTCAAAGAATTTCTCGTTTTTTCGGCCCTTCCTAGTGAGAATATAAAACGAACCTTTCAAAATAGAATGAACTACAACAGGCTCCTGGATTCACGAGTGGGGGATATAACAGGATTACACGGCTCCGGAGTGTGGGAGATACCCTTTATTATAGGGTCCCAATCTCTTAGGAAGTGAAAGTCCTTACTTGGAGCCTCCACCCTGGCGGAGGGTCGACAACGACCTACAGCGGTTTAAACCAGAAGGGAGCCGAGCATAGTCAAGGGATAAGTATCTAGCTCCCATCCCCATATGAAGAGGGCGGCACTCAAACTTTGAAGTTGAAAAGCAGATTCTAAAGGTGGATGCGTATACTATAAGGTCAACGGAAATTATGATTGCGGGTAGGGCCCCTGCAGTCGCGGATCTTGGAAATCAGTTTATCTACCCAAAGAAAAGCTTGCCTAGCCACACCAGCACCGTCGAAGCTGGGCGCTCGATAACGTTATACTTGGTTCCAGGCATTTTTGTTGACTAAAACCCGTGATTGTAGAAATTTAAGGATAATCTTGACTGTCCATGTTGTTCTCTGTGAATTAATAGATTTGTTCAAGATACCATGTTGAGAAATTTGGCTGGCGCCTTGCATTTAATAGTGCACAGAGAGTTGATCGTTGGTAATAGCCACCGTTCGCAGCCATCTCCTCCTAGTAGGCACTGGTGCCAATGTATTTCTGTGTAGATATTAGAGAAGATTGATCGGCTGACGTTTTTGGTTGACGGTCCCTCCAGACCAATAATCGCATATTATTGTTGGACTTAAAAGAAATTCTTTCAACTGTCTTCATATTACAGAATGGTTGATAGAGAAATGGATCTACTAGCCTTCCAACTTCTCTCCGAATATCAGCATCACATTCATGCTTATTTGGAGCATTATATAAATACATACAAAAGTCATCTGATTATATAGGGTATGGTTACTTAAAACCGGTAGAACTCGAGTGGCACGTTTTATAAGATGGCTTGATTGATATTTTAACCTTGCTTGTTAATGATCATTTTACACAGACAGGGTGTCCCAAAAGGTACTTTACAGATTCATATTGCAGTAATAAGACTCTTGTAGTGTAATTATTTGAATTGACAAGGGTTTAAATAATGCCCCAAATCAAAAGATTTCATTGGGTGTGCGTGTTTTCAGGTAACAGAAATGTAGAATAACGAAACCAGCACTAGAAAATGCAAAATATGTAATTTGACATTTCACACTAATAATGGTTAGTTTTAGTATTAATCAAAAGAAAGGTCACCGTTATTATCAATAATAATGCTAAGTATTCTTTGTCCATCATTTTGAAGAAAATAGTAATGGCAAAAGTAATAATTAGATCAAATCATTAGGGTATCTATGATATTGACGCGACTGACCCCTCCGGATTCTTCTGCGACGACGCCGCTTCCTCCGTCGTGGATCACCTACCCGGGCTCCTGTTGCTCTCCCTCTGCAGCTTTACCCTTCAGAGCAACCAAGGACGTCCGAGAACCACCGTTCAAGTGGAACTCCTTTCCTCTGGCAGTATCTCTCGTCCTTACCACTGGTGGGGGGACACGAGAGACTTACAGAAGAGTAGCAGCGATGTGGCGAGAGTAACAAACAGCACCGAGACTTCAAACACTAATTTTATTGTCATTTATTACTAAACATTACATATAACTTGAATAATAAACAACGGGTATTTACGTTACGCCACCTCCTGGGGCCAATATGAACATATATTTACATACATTTTCCCCAGGAAACAGGATCACAGCAGTCGGCGATTTCCACACCAGTTTCGGATGGAAACAGGCGAAAGCGCCATCTATTGGCGGAGGTTGTAGTCATTTTGAGGCCTTATACGCGACACTGCCTCCCCTCAAGGCGGATCGTCCCGATCCGGTCTCATCGGTTCTGTCGCCTAGATGTCACGCTTCTCTCACTGGTGCCGCTTCTCTTGCTGGCCTGCCTATCTCGCTAGAATCGCCTCTCTTGATGGAACCGCCTCTCTTGCTGGAACCGTCTATCTCGCTGGAGCGTCTTTCTCTCTGGAGCCGTCTTTCTCTCTGGAGCGTCTATCTCGCTGGAGCGTCTTTCTCTCTGGAGCCGTCTTTCTCTCTGGGCCGTCAATCTCGCTGGAGCCGTCTTTCTCTCTGGAGCGTCTTTCTCTCTGGAGCCGTCTTTCTCGCTGGAGCCGCCCTTCTCGCTTGTGCCCACCCCTCTCGCCAGAGCCGCCCCTTGCCGCGGTACTCCGCCCTTTGCCGGTACCGCTTCTCTCGTCGGTACGCTTTTCGCGAGAAGCCGAATCTCTCGCCGGGACCACTTTTCTCGTGGCATTGTTCGACGGTACTGCTTCTCTCGCCGGCACCGTCTCTCTCGCCGAGACCACTTCTCTCGCCGGGACCATTCCGCTCGCGGGACATCATTTCGGGACCATCCTCTCGCCGGACCACTTCTTTCGCCGCGGGACCACTCCTCTCGCCGGGACCACTTCTCTCGCGGCATGGCTCGCCGGTACGCTTTTCTTGCGGCTCCGGTTCTCCCCAGGACACGCTTCTTTCGCTGGGGCCGCTTCATTCGCGGCTCTGCCCTGAAGCAGATTCTGGGTCTGTCCGGGGGTTCCACAATCAGGCCTTTCTACTCTATGGAATCCACATGTGACCGGCTCGACCTCTAGCCTCGGGACTCGCCCGGCCCTCGCTGATTCACCCCCAGGTTGACTGGACCGTACTTGGCTCCCTCTGTATATGGGCCTCCATTTGACACAGAAACTGCTGTATTTCTTTGCTACTAGAAGACAGTCTTTCCTCGAATTTTCTTTAAGAAGTCTTTTTATTCTCTACGGGGCTTTGCCTCGTCCTCTCCTCCTGATGTCCCTGTAGCGCCGGACGATCTCGGCCAGCGAGTCCTGCTCAGATGCATCCCTTGGCTCTCACGTCAATGGGCCTTTAGTCCAGCAACAAAAAAAAAAAAAATTTAAAAAGAGCTCCTGATGACCTCCACGAGGAAGAATCCACTTCTGACTCCAGTGTCGCGGCTGACCTCCGGATTCTTCTGCGACGACGCCGCTTCCTCCGGCGTGGATCACCTACCCGGGCTCCGTTGCTCTCCTATCTGCAGCTTGTACCCTGCAGAGCACCAAGGACGTCCGAGAACCACCGTCTAGTGGAACTCCTTTCCTATGGCAGTATCTCTCGTCCTTACTCACGGGTGGGGGACACTTGAGAACATACCAGAAGAGTAGCAGCAATGGCGAGAGTAACAAACAGCAAGCGGCACGAGACTTCAAAACTACTTTTATTGTCATTACTTACTAAAACATTATATATAACCTGAATAATAAACAAGGGTATTTACATTACGCTACCTCCTGGGGCCAAATTGTCATTATTTACATGCATTGTTTTCCCAGGAATCAGGATCACAGCAGTCGGCGATTCCCGCCAGTGTCGGATGGAAACAGGCGAAAGGAATTCTATTGGCGGAGGTTGTAGCATTTTGAGGCCTTATACGCGACTATGTTCACATCTGGTTCAATATAATTAACCATTTGTTTTTACGAGAAAAGATCAAATAAAAAAAATTAAAAAAACTGTAAAAACACATCG
>CP092863.1:183100143-183145010 GCA_030710605.1 Cordylochernes scorpioides | reverse complement strand
ATACGTTCGGTGAAGATCGTGTGATAAGTCGCCACTTTATACACCAGTGGCCTTCAAGATCACCAGACTTGACGCCTTGCGATTTTTGGATATGGGGGTACATTAAGTCGCGTGTTTATCGATGTCGGCCTACCACATTGGTCATGTTGAATGCTTCTATCAGACGGCACGTTTCATCAATTTCATCAGATATTTTATTTAATGCTGTCCATTCTGTCATCTATCGTCTGCAGGCGGTGTTTGAGAATGAAGGTCGCCACATTGAACAAGGATTCTGACCTAATACAAGAGAGAAGGCAGTTACCTCATGTGTTATAAAAGCTTCCATGTATTATATTATCTACCAATGTTTTGCAGCTCTTGTGTTGGGTTATGGGTAAATAAATTCTGTCCTCATATCTTGTCTCTTTTTTATTCGTGAAAAGTAATTTTTGTTTGTTCGTCATGTTGCTCGCATCTTATATTATGTCGTGCAGACCAAAGTGTTATAACTTCTCGAATAACACTGTACACACAATACCCTTATGTTTAATTTATCGCTTTTCGCTCATTAAAAGAAATAGCATAAGGAATATTCTCTGTAACCCCCCACCTTTAGAAATTTTGGGCAAAAAAAATAATACAAAATGATTTTACTACCACGTTTTTCAACGCAAAAGGTTGATTTAAAAATTATATTTATTTGAGGGGATACATTTTAAAAAATCGTGTACAGTATAATAAACAATGATAACATTTGACAAGCCCATAGGATATTTGGAATAAAGTACAACAAATGTATTTTGTCACTCCCATCTATATTTCATTTGTTGGATCATGACAAATTTCCAGTTTAATAGTCGAGTGTCGCCAATTATTCAAGAAATTACACATTCCTTATAGCAAGATATCCTATTAGTAGTACCATCATAATTTTTGGTACTATATTAACATTTCAAAAAATCGTGTATTGAATTCAGCTATGTTTTTCAAACATTCAATATATTTGACAAAACTCTATCAAATATAAATATTTTTTGTAACATGTTTTAATTTGCATATACCTATTTTACATATCTCAGATTGTATTTAAAAATCGTTAACCATTTCTTCTAACTTTTGGCGAAATGGTGCTTTATTAATTAACGATTTGATATTATTAGGATTCTTTCCTGGTATACAAAAAGGAAAAATACGTGTCGATCAGTTATATTTTTCAATTAATCAAACAATTTGGCCGCTGAATTTCTGATTCTGGTACAGCGCCATCTAGGGAATGAAATTGTAACTAAAATCAATTTCGAATTTTCAATATTTGCCATAAAAAATCCCATTGACATTCTGAACACAATGGTGTTTACCGCATTGCTCTAGCGCAAATATTCGCGGAGTTATTAATTTTTAAAGTTGTGCGGGACTTTTGGATCACCCTGTATATTGGGAGGGCTTGGCTCATCAGTGGTGAACCCTCCCAGCGGTTTCGCCAATTTAATCCACCAGACCGCTTCCCAGAGCTCTAACACTGTATTGGATCATTCTGCTTCATATGCTACACTGAAGGATGGAATCTTAGAAATGGTTTTCAAGTAAACTATGGACATAAGCTTATAGGACAGTAGAATTACATTCAAATATTTGCTTCGAGCAATGCTCTTCAGCAAACTATAAAGACAAGGCCAGTTAGGAATAATTAACACAAAGCAATAACGCGCCATCTATACATATAAATAAAAATATTTAAAAGCGCGAATGTTTCTTTTATACATAAAACGAACTTCTACTGTCCTTACTGCGATGAAAAAATATATTGGAAGGGCTTGGCTCATCAGTGGTGAACCCTCCCAGCGGTTTCGCCAATTTAATCCACCAGACCGCTTCTCAGAGCTCTAACACTGTATTGGATCATTCTGCTTTTATATGATACACTGAAGGATGGAATCTTAGACAGTAGAATTACATTCAAATATTTGCTTCGAGCAATGCTCTTCAGCAAACTATAAAGACAAGGCCAGTTAGGAATAAATTAACACAAAGCAATAACGCGCCATCTATACATATAAAATAAAAATATTTAAAAGCGCGAATGTTTCTTTTATACATAAAACGAACTTCTATTATATAACTTCTATTATATAAACTTTCATCGCAGTAAGGACAGTAGAAGTTCGTTTTATGTATAAAAGAAACATTCGCGCTTTTAAATATTTTTATTTTATATGTATAGATGGCGCGTTATTGCTTTGTGTTAATTTATTCCTAACTGGACTTGTCTTTATAGTTTGCTGAAGAGCATTGCTCGAAGCAAATATTTGAATGTAATTCTACTGTCCTATAAGCTTATGTCCATAGTTTACTTGAAAACCATTTCTAAGATTCCATCCTTCAGTGTAGCATATAAAAGCAGAATGATCCAATACAGTGTTAGAGCTCTGAGAAGCGGTCTGGTGGATTAAATTGGCGAAACCGCTGGGAGGGTTTGCCACTGATGAGCCAAGCCCTCCCAATATATTTTTTCATCGCAGTAAGGACAGTAGAAGTTCGTTTTATGTATAAAGAAACATTCGCGCTTTTAAATATTTTTATTTTATATGTATAGATGGCGCGTTATTGCTTTGTGTTAACTTTTCATAGTATCCATTAGGTTATTTGAATGTTCCCTACTGTATCTGTGATTTCTATAATTAGGAGTCCATTTCTTTTGATATCTTTGTTTCTGTTTATCTCTAAACCAGCAATCATTAGCTAGATGACCCTTTTTATAACAAACAAAACATATTTTTGGCTGAAATTGTTTAACTTTTCTATCTTTAATTCTGTATGCTTGTTCATGCCCATTCTCAACCGATTGATTTAATCTCATATTTCTTCTTGACTCCTCTTCTCTTAGAGTTTGTTGGATCTTTTCAATTGTTACCTCTCTCTTAGATCGTAAGACAATAGCAACATTTTCATACCTTGGATGTATGCCTCTGACAATATGAAATGAAAGTTCACTTGTGGTAAATTGATGCCCTAATGATGAACTTCTTGCAGCAATATTTTTGCCCTTGTTATATATTCATCTACAGTTTCATTATCTTCCATTTTAATGTTCTTTAATTCTAAGCCTATATCAATAATTTTATCTTCCAAATTGCCTGTGTAAGTTTTTTCTCAGTGAGTCCCATACTTTCTTAGCATTTGTTTCTCCTTTGAACTGGAAATTTCATTAGTCAATGTTGTGATGATTATCCCAAAAGCTTCATCATTTTTATCACTCCAAATCTCCCAAGAACTTTTGTCTTCCATATCAGGTTCTGTGGATCGGAAATTACACATTTAAATAATTTTCTTCCTCTCAGAACTGCGCCGATTTTCAACGCCCATATTTGATAATTAGTTCCTGTTAATGGTTCAATTTTTGTTTGGGATAAAAAATTATATTCAGCCATTTTCGCCTTTGAGCTAATACACTGGTGTCCAAAAAATAAGAAACTTTTGTTTTTTAATGATATGTTTTAAAATATACAACGCTAGAAGCTAAAAAGTAATTTAATTAGGTATTTTAAGTCGTAGAATTTATTTATCGCAACCATTCGATTCGGTAAAATTGAAAATATGCAAAATTTTGCTAGTCTTTATAAGTGTGCTATTTACCCCATCTAAGAATTGTCCAATTATAATTTTATTTAATCCTTAGTTAATTATGAGATTACGAAAAACTTTAGCAGATGATTTCAAATGGAGAGCTGTTGGAAGAATGGAGGCAGGGCAATCACAAGTTGAAGTAGCAAAATGGCTAAATGTGAATAAATCTGTGGTCAGCAAAATATGGAAACAGTTCATTGAGACAGGAACCATCAAAAGAAAAGGAGGTTCTGGTAGTAAAAGAAAAACAGCTACCTCTGAAGACCGTTATCTGGTCGTAAGTGCCAAGCGCCATAGGGAGATGACAGCTATTCAACTCTCTAATGAACTCTCAAGTGCTACTGGAACGAGAATTTCAAGACAAACTGTTTACCGAAGGCTTCACGAAGGTGCTCTTTATGCAAGACGACCAATGGTCTGTATCCCTTTAACCTCTGCTCACAGGAGAGCCCGCTTGAACTGGTGTTTGGAACATCACGCCTGGACTCATGATCAGTGGGTCAATGTTCTCTTCAGTGACGAGTCAAGATTTAGTTTAAACACAGATTCTCGACGAGTTTTCATCTGGAGGGAGCCTGGAACCCGCTATCATCCCAGTAACATCAGGGAAATAGACATTTTAGAGGGGGCAATCTCTTAGTCTGGGCTGGCATCAGTTCTAGCAGACGCACACCCCTCCACAATTTTTCTGGGGGCACTTTAACTGCCCAAAGGTACAGGGAGGAGATCCTTGAGCCCTATCTAAGACCTTATAGAGATCAAATTGGTCACAATTTAATTGTTATGGACGATAATGCTCGTCCGCATAGGGCTAGGCTAGTCAATGAATATCTCCAGAGTGAGAATATTCGAAGGATGGATTGGTCAGCCAGATCTCCGGACCTGATGGGATGCTCTATGGAGGCGTATTGGAGCTCGTCACCCCTCTCCCAGAACCCTCGTTGAGCTAAGAACTGCTCTATTGGAGGAGTGGGGTTTACTACCCCTGGACCTCCTCCAAAGCCTGGTAAACAGTATGAGGGCTCGCTGTGAGACCTTGATAGCTGTTAGAGGTGATCATACTCCCTATTGATATCTTATTTCTTAAAGATCTGGAACCTTAGCTTTGGGTATGTTGGTAATAATTTGCATACTTCATAATTTCAAATATTTTTATTTTTATTTTCATATAGCTAGTCAAATTCTCCATAGTTTAAACTATTTGTATACTAAATTATATATTTTTTAATAAATTAGCTTTTTTTTGAGAAATTTCAATATTGGTTAAGTTTCTTATTTTTTGGACACCAGTATATAAACAAACCAATATAATTTGAAAACAAATATATTTTTTAAATTTATTTAAATATTGGGTACTTTTAAACATGCAATATATTGTTACACCTACCTCGACCGTAGGTGCTTCTAAAGGTTTCTGATCAGCGTTCGCCATCTCATAAAATAAACCAGACCGCGTTCTCATAAAGCAAGCAACTATATTTTATTAATAATAAAAAAAGTTAAACTGACTAATAAACTGACTCTAGGAGATTTAGAGTAACAACGAACTAAACTCAAAAAAAAAAAAAAAAAAAAAAAGAAGCTCTATCAACTAATTGTATCTCGCTCTTATATCAAAAGCCTTATTTACATAAATTTCTATTACCAATTATTTTATACTAATTTACATATTTTTACAAAATAACTATGCAGAGTGTGACACTTCTCCCTCCTCCGAAATGGTCGCGTCCTCGTGACCGTCTTCCATTCTCGCAAAGTAAGGCTTGATTCTTCTTATGTGAACTGTTGTAGGCTGTGTGCGGTTCCCAGGGTTATCTTCTGGCACGATGGAGTAGTTCACATCGGAATTTTTTTTCAGCACGATGTAGGGTCAGAAATAGCGTCTCAAAAGTTTCTCACATTTTCCAGGTTTTCTTATTGGAGTCCACAGCGCTACTAAATCACCTGGTTCATAACCAGTTTGCCGATGTTTTTGGTTGTAATAATTAATCTTCTTTTCCTGACTTCTCTCGGTGTTAACTTTCACAATATCTCTCGTTCTCACGATTTTTTTTCCATCAACTTGCTCACGTACTCGTCATAATCCTCCGAATCGGGCTCAATGAAGATATTCGTGTCATCCAAAATCGAGACTGGTTCCCTTCCATACAAAAGGAAGAACGGGGAATATTTGGTTATTTCTTGTATTGTCGTATTGTAAGCATGGGTTATGAATGGAAGTATCTCGTCCCAATTCCTTTGATCTAGGTTCACGTACATGCTTATCATATTGATCAATGTTCTGTTTAATCGCTCTGTGAGGCCATTTGTTTGTGGGTGATAGCTTGTTGTGAGGCAATGTTGAATTTGACATATCTTGGTTATTTCTTTCACCAAATTGCTCGTGAATTGGCTTCCTCTATCGCTAATCAGATACCGTGGGGCTCCATGTTTCAAAATAACATTTTCTGTCAGAAATTTAGCAACCTCCCTCGCTGTGGCATCGATGACAGCCTTCGTTTCCGCATATTTTGTGTAATAGTCGGTCAATACTATCATCCACTTCTTTCTGTTCTTCGTAGATGGCAATGGTCCCAAAAAGTCGATCCCAACTCTCTCGAAGGGATAATTTGCAGCAGGGATCGGATGAAGTAGGCCAGCAGGCAACTGATTAGAACCCTTCCTGCTTTGGCACAGATGGCAGGTCCTAACATACTCCACCACATCTTTCTGCATGGATGGCCAGAAATATTTATCCTTTAGACGGTGCATTGTTCTGGTCACACCTAAATGGCCACAGATCATATGATTGTGATGCTCTTTTAAAATGTCCTTTCTTCTCACTCTGGGTACCACCAGCAGCCAGGCTCTTCCTTCTGGCCTCGGATTTCTTTTGTACAAGCATCCGTTTTCTTCTTTAAAATTTCAACAATCGATCGTTTGCCCTCCGTGTCACCGAGGCATCTCTTGATGTTTTCGATATATTCGTCGGAATCCTCGATGACTGGGTTGAAAAACAAACTATCATAGTTATCGTCAAAATCAGTTTCTGGTAATGGACCTCGTGAAAGACCATCTGCATCCAAATGTTTTTTCCCGGATTTATAAATTATTTCGAAGTCATATTCTTGTATTTTTAATGCCTATCTTGCAAGTCTACCTGTTGGATCCCTTAGGTTTCTTAACCAACACAACGCGTGATGGTCAGTCATAACTTTGAAGCGCCTTCCATATAGATAAGGCCGTAACTTCGACATTGACCATACTAATACCAAACATTCCTTCTCCGTTGTCGAATAATAACGTTCTGGCTTGCTTAATGATCGACTTATGTATGAAATTACTTTTTCTTGACCATTGATAGTTTGAACAAGGGTAGCACCTAGGCCAATATTTGATGCATCGGTGTGGATCTGGGTCGGTGCTTCTGGGTCAAAATGTGACAATATCGGGGGATTTGTTAGCAAAGATTTCAGAGTTATAAATGCTTCTTCCTGAGATTCTGACCAGATGAATATGGAGAATCCTTTCTTGTTAGTTTGAACAGTAGGTCAGCTATTCGCGAGAAGTTCTTAATGAATTTCTTGTAATATGAGCAAAGTCCTATGAATGACTGAATTTCTTTTGTCTTTGAAGGACGGGGAAAATCTCTAATCGCTTTAACATTATGATCTGCCGGTTTAATTCCATGTTTGTTTGTCACGTGACCGAGTATTTCAATTTCTTCAAATCCAAATCGGCACTTTTTCCCATTAAGCCTCAGGTTCGATTCACGAAAACACTTTAAAACAGCCTCAATCCTTCCGAGATGAGTGGTAAAGTCGGGACTGTATATAACAACGTCATCTAGGTAACAGAGGCAAAATTTCCATTTTATGTTTTTTAGTACATTGTCCATAATTCTTTCGAAAGTAGCTGGAACATTGCACAACCCAAATGGCATAACATTAAATTCGTATAAACCGTGGGATGTTGTGAAGGCCGTCTTCTTGTCTTGTTCCTCGATCTCTACCTGCCAGTATCCCGATCTGAGATCTATGGCCGTGAAATATCTAGATCCCTGAAGTGTGTCCATAACATAATCAATTCTGGGGATCGGATAAACATCCTTTACCGTTATACTGTTCAGTTTCCTGTAGTCTACACAAAATCGCCAATTGCCATCTCTCTTTCTGACCAAAATAACCGGAAAAGCCCATGGACTAGAAGATGCCCTTATTACTCCCTCCTGGAGCATATCCTGAATTTGTTCTTTGATGATGTCTCGCTCCTTAGGGCTAACTCTGTACGGTTTGTGTTTTATCGGCTTCGCATTTTCTGTGTCAATTCTATGTTTGGCCAAATTCGTCTTGCCCAATTTTGATGAAAATAGATCACTGTATTTCGATAAACTTGCCTTAATTCATTCTTTTGGCTTAATGTCAGGTCCTCGTTTATTTGAATTTCCGTCACCTTATCTTCCTCATCATCTTCTATATAATTAACCATGGTGGGAGGACTTGCGTAGCCCAAGGTCTGATTCTTCATTATTTTTAATGTTCGAGGATAAGGATTAGTTATCCATAAATCCGCTAATTTGTTTCTTACTGTGATCAGACATCTAGCAATTCTAAGCCCATTTGTAAGAGTTAGCTTTTCATTTGGTTCAACCACGTATTCGTCATCATTGGCCTTCACGGTTACCCTGACTAGTTTAACACAAAGTTGAGGCACTACTTCATCCTGCTGATTGATTATTTTCCTGGGTGCTTCGTTCGAATCTTGACACTCGGTCACAATGTCATATTCCAAAATATCCCGTTTGCAATTTATTTTCGCATTTAAACGCCTGAGAAGATCTCTTCCAATTATTAATGACCTCATATTGGATTCCAGAACTACAAATCTATGATTCAATGACTTTTCGTCAATTTTTATATCCATTGAAATGCTTCCCAATATATTAAGCCCCTTTTACCATCTGGACCAATACAATTTCCATTATAGGTTTCAATACGAACGCCAGTTTCGAGAGCAGTTCTTAAATCTACAATCGAGAGATCCGCGCCTGTGTCAACCAAGGCTTCCAATATTCCAATTTTATCAACATTCACATTTATTCGGCTTTTTGAATCCATCTCTGTGATCGCGCCTATTTTCGACATGCCCTGGTTGACTGGAACAGGCGCGCTTTCTAGTTTAAATCCTCCAACACCTCGAATCTGTTGCGAGTTGGAATGTTTGGTCTCTCACACACATCGGCGTATACTTCTGGGCTCAGGTTCCGGGTGTTCAGCGGTTTTTTGTCATCAGACGGGCTGTCTAGGCTAGGGGGAACTTCCTCAACCATGCGAACATATTTTATTCTGCAATACTTTGCTACATGACCCGGTCTATTACATCTAAAGCAGATAGGTCGTCCGTCCTCGGTTCTACCTCTATCATTCCGAGGTTTTCTATCATAAGTGTTGCCAGAAGGAGTTCGTCTATATGTATCCTTTTGAGTGGATCGGGGAAATGTACGAGTCTCCTGTGGGGGGAAGTAAGTTTGGTTTTGTCTTGGTGCTCCCATCATAGGCCTCGAATAATTTTCAGTTTTATATGATTGAAACTCTCTTGGTTCCCTGTTCCATCCGGCATGATTAGTTTATTTTTGAGAAATCCGACTCATAAGAATTTTATTCTTCTCCTTTCGTTCCAGGTATTCCTTCTCGAACCCATCGATTCTCTTGCATGCCTCCAGAAGTTCGTCGATGGTTTTAGGGGGGTTGAGATATAGCGCCAGCGCGTACTCTTTCTTTAGACCTCCGATTACAAATTGTATTTTTTCCATCTCTTCCATATTGGGCTGGACTTTACTGCGTTGAAGCAATATATCTTCAGCAAATCGCATCGCGAGTTCATTCCACCCCTGCATTCTGTTCAGTTTGAGCATCATCTCGTCCTTGTTCTCCAGCGACGCGAAGTCCTGGATGAGGCGAGTCTTGAAAATTTCCCAGGTGGCAAGATTGACCTTGTGGAATTCATACCAAGTTTTAGCAGGTCCGACTAGGTTCATGGCGGCGTAGCGGGTGATGATGTAATCCGCCCAGCGGTAAAGAAACCCAACTTCTTCCAGAGAAGTGATCCATTGGCGTGGGTCTTCGTCTCCAGCATACTTCCTGATGTTCAAGCTTGGATTAAAGGGTATAGGGTCAAAACCGGCATCTCCACCAGTTGTTACACCTGCCTCGACCGTAGGTGCTTCTAAAGGTTTCTGATCAGCGTTCGCCATCTCATAAAATAAACCAGACCGCGTTCTCATAAAGCAAGCAACTATATTTTATTAATAATAAAAAAAGTTAAACTGACTAATAAACTGACTCTAGGAGATTTAGAGTAACAACGAACTAAACTCAAAAAAAAAAAAAAAAAAAAAAAGAAGCTCTATCAACTAATTGTATCTCGCTCTTATATCAAAAGCCTTATTTACATAAATTTCTATTACCAATTATTTTATACTAATTTACATATTTTTACAAAATAACTATGCAGAGTGTGACAATATAGATCTTATATAAAGAAAAAAAGATATTTGATTTTCTGCTTGAATTTAGATCATGTTGAGGATTATTGTTATGGTGATGCAGTCGTGGCTATAATAATAATAATAGTCTTGATCAGAGGTTTCTTTAATTGAGCTAAGTGATATATATGAAAACATAATTTGATTAAAGTACTGCCTGGCTTAAGGCGTAAGAATAAAAAAAGATACAGAAAAAAAGATAATGTACAAAAGTTTTGGGCCGACCATCGGGGAAGAGAGAAAATATGGTTTTACGGGCTACTAACCAAAAGTTATGATTTTTGAGCCCAAGCGCGATGTCAGGTGGCAAGGGACCCTAGGATCTGGCTGCAGGAGATGTGTCGCAGGGGTAGTGGAAACGTTGGGCAAGCAGGGGAACAGCGCCAAGGTGCAGTGAGGCAGGAGCATTGAATTGACCATCGGGGAAGAGAAAATATGTTTTTACGGGCTACTAACCAAAAGTTATGAACCATCGAGGAAGAACAACAACGAGTTTTTATAAGGGAAGCATGACCTCTGGCGGTCGATTTAACAGAGTATTTGGATCTATGAAATATAATTTTAAATAGAATAATATATTAATATAACATATATATAATTTAACTTAATCTATATGTAGCGTAGAAATCAAGCCTTGAAATATTCTAAGATGTAAAAGTATTTATTGATGACGTCACAGCGACGAGTCGACAATTATTAACAGGTCAGCCCAAAAACTATATATCGCTAGAGAATCTTAAGCAAGCAAGCAAAGAAATATTTTAAAGATGATTTCACAAATACAGATTAATATATATATTTTTAATCTGTTGAATATATTTTCATTGAATAATATTAAATTAAATAATAAATATTTCTTCGTCACATAGCCTCCTCCTATAGAGAGCATCGACCCGATGCTCAGCAGGAAACTTACATCGTCAGTCTTAAGAACTAGTACTATGGCCAGGGATATTTTCAGGTGACTGCGGTGGATGTCTTCTTTCAGTTGAGATATCTTCTTCATGAGGGCTTGGTAGGTCTATGTTTACGTCAAGGTAGCTTTTTCTCATTTCTACTGTGGTCGGTAAGGGGGGATTTTATAACTTTGCGGCCTCACCTCCAATGTGGTCTATCATCTAGTTTTAATGGCGGGGCGTCCAGCTAGATCTTCTAGCAGGTGAGAAATGTTGTCTGTTTCGACCGCGATATGAAGTAGGGCTTCGGTAGCGAGTGAAAGTTTTTCTCGATGATTCGTCATTGGGGTCCTGAGATTCAGCTCGAGAGTTGTAGGATACCATTGCGTCTTGCTTTCTTTGGAAATATTCATTTCTCCTTTCCTCATTGTGTCTCTTCCTGTCACGGCAATAGCGGACGACGTGACCTGGGCGTCCGCAGTAGAAACAGATTGGCCTTCCCTCAGTTGTACGCCAATCATTGGTGTCGCGTCTTCCTCCTTGTTTTGGGTATCGAGGTTCAGGGTGCGGTCTTATCGTTTCGGCCTCATATCTAGTATTTAAAAACTGTCGGGGTCTTTCCTTATGAGGGGGACTTCTCCTAGACTTTGAGATTGGCGCCTGGGTTCTTCCAATCTCCTCCTTTACAATTTCTTCGATTTTAGCATTTTTTGGTTCCTCCCGAGGAGAACCTAATGCCCGCTGTACCTCCTCACGAACAATTTGCCTAATCATAGATGACAGATCTTCTCCGTCATCCTGGTCACAGAGAGAGGCTACATTTGTAGGCGCTCGTACCTGGTTGGGGTAACTCGCCTACAACGGAGCGCTTCGACACGGCGACATTCTGTAATGAATTGCTCGGTGCTCTGTACATCCCTCGGTAGGAGTGCTTGATAAAGCTTCCCAGCTATCCCCTTCATGAGGTGGGAGATTTTATCTTCCTCGCTCATTTGAAGATCAGCCTCTTTGCACAAGCACAGGACATCCTGGATGTAAAATTCGGTACTTTCGCCTTTTAATTGTGCCCTCGTTTTAAGTTTCTACTCCGCTTGCAATTTTGAATTTTCTTTTTTCCAAACACATTCTCTAATTGAGATGTGAATTCCTTCCAAGTCTGGATGCTTTCTTCGTAGTTCTCAAACCATTTGAGAGCAGTTCCAGACAGATAAAAATAAACTTTAGTAAGACAAAGGGTTTCATCCCAATGGTTGTACTTTGCCACACGTGCATACCCTTTTAACCATTTTTGGAGATCTTCTCCATCCTCCCCGGAGAAAATGGAAGGGTTCCTTGGCAAATGTTGAACAACGTAGTTGCTTACCTGAGTACCTTCCTTCTTTACATTCATAGAAGTTTCTTCTTGTTCAACAGAATCAATTTTTCTTTTATTTCTTAATGGGTATCGGTCCAGTCTCTCCACCAGTTGTAGCGTAGAAATCAAGCCTTGAAATATTCTAAGATGTAAAAGTATTTATTGATGACGTCACAGCGACGAGTCGACAATTATTAACAGGTCAGCCCAAAAACTATATATCGCTAGAGAATCTTAAGCAAGCAAGCAAAGAAATATTTTAAAGATGATTTCACAAATACAGATTAATATATATATTTTTAATCTGTTGAATAAATTTTCATTGAATAATATTAAATTAAATAATAAAATATTTCTTCGTCACAATATAAATACCTTTAATCTTCTTAGAAGTTCTTCAGTTTATCGATCAGAATAAGCTTCTTGCTTAATCTTCAGATTAAACATTTTCGCCTTTGAGCTTTATATCAAATAACCACGCTCTGCAACCAATTGTTGAATTTGCTTAGAATTATTATAATGAAACTGATTCCAATAATTATTAATTAAACATTATATTTATTGATTTACAAGAGAGAGAACAAAATATAAAAGGGAAACTAATATTGAACAAAGGAACCTTTTTTTTTTTGTGTGTGTCGGTTAGCGCCTATTTACCTGTGAGCTCACACACACTCTGTGAAACAATTAATTAATATATATATATATATATATATATATATATATACAACACAATTTGTTCTAAAACTCGAGATCGAGGGTTTTCAGGTTTACCAATCACTTGTTAGAAAAACCTTGGGTCAGCGAAAAAGCTCTGAAGGCATCATTGTAGGAATTTATAACAAAAATAAACACATACCGAACAATGTTGAAGAGAAAACTAATTGGATTTCGGTTACTTAAAATGAAACCAAACTTAGATTCATTGCTGACTTGCATAACCTTTACGTATCTACCTCCTAACGAACTCCAACTAGAGAATATATATTACGATCAAGATGCACAATGGACTGGAGATAATTTTATATGGTGAACTAAACTTTCACACCAACCACCTTGGAGACTTTCTTAACCTGCTGGATATCCCAACTTTATTGTCGCGTAATATTTCCTCAAGAGATATAATAACATCTACCCATGTTAATATTCTAGTTCCCCAGCAACCCCTTTTCTGCTACTATCCCCCTTGATACATTGTAAATAGCATTGATAATTATTGTAACTATTGTTCCTGTATATACCCTCTTCTACGTGGAGAAGTTGTATAAGACCAAAAGGTCATAACAGGGACTTTTGTTGTTGTTACTACTGTTTTTCTTGTATGTACCCTACATTTCTGTGCTTGGAGAATCCATGTAAGACTAAATTGTCTTAATAAAGCTTTTTTTTGTGTTGTCAAAGTTGTGTTTTAAAGTGTCCTAAATAAGGAATATATAGAAAAGTCCTTGTGTCTAAATTAAAATGAAAAATGTCTAAATTAAAATTGAAAATGTCTTAATAAAAATGTCTAATATAAATTTAAACTGTCTAATTAAAAGTTAAAAACCCATATAAGATTTTGCGCTTTAATTAAGCTTTTAATTTATATTTACAGTATTTTATTCAAATCAAACGTTTACATATTCATTTAACTTCTGTATGCTGTAGGAACCTGGATTAACCAAAAATTTGATGTTTAACAAAACTTTTCTTTCAAATAAAGTTAAACACCATTTATTATGATGACATAAAAATGTTCCTATATACCCAACATAAGATGCTTACTAGCTTAACCCTTAGCCATTGTCATAAATGCGGTTTTCAAATTAATTTCTATAGGTTCACAATGTAACTATCATATAAGTTAGCATTTCTCTCAAGTATATCGATATTTATCCAGGGATAGGAGCTAATATCGCCATTAGAAAACTAATAGATATATTCAAATTTAATGACAATATATAATAATATCTATGGTTTTTCAAATTATGTAAATCTAAATTATGTAAATATGATTGACAATTTTGTTGTTGTTGTTGTAAGTTTAGTTAGTTATTTTTTGTTCATCTGAGTCTGATAAAGTTTATATATATATATCAATTCATTCATTGTGATATGTTTGATGATTAATCAAATCTTAGTAAAGCAACAACAGCAACAAAAGGCTTTATTTATACCTTTTGGTCTTATAAGGATTCTCTGAGAAGAAATGTAGGGTACTTATAGTAATAGTACCAGTAATCAGTATTGTTATTTAAAATGTGTCAAATAAAGGGGGGAAAAGGAAGGGCGTAGCATAAACTTATATACAAGCAGTAGAATATACAAAAATATACATAATTCTAAAGTATCTTTATAGATTTATACATGGAGGGATTAAGGGTTAGAGGGTTGTCTAAAGTCGGAATTAAAGTCTTATGGGTTTATTTATTCATTCACCCAGTTGTTCAGTAGAAGCCACCGGGTTCATTAAATTACTTCGAATATCACTCGCAGCTTTATAAAATTTAAAATATTTAAAAGTAAAGTTTTTCAGCCAGCACAGTATTTAGCCAGTTATACATTTTTGAGAATCGAATTGGAACACAAGGGAACCGCCTAGCAATTCTTCTCTGCATTCCATCATGAGAGGGCAGTAAGCTGATAGGTTTGTAACTTCAACTTGTATTATGTTTTTGCATAAGTCTCAAGTTGCGAGGAAATCAGGTTTCTAACTTTTGAGGAAATATATGGTGAAATATCCTGAAGAGGCTATGTTGTGCTATAAGAAGTTTTGCTATGAAAAAGTTTGATTTTCAGGGGCAGTGTAGTATTTAAGTAAGTTTCAGTTATTATTGAAATCAAATATTTAAAGCGGCTATAATGAATGGAGGTCGAATTTGTACATCATTTTTGTAAAGATTGTTCTATTGTAGTTTGAATTATTTTTTTGGAGGGAGGGGGAGATTTCACTTTTTGCTATTGTGATAAAATGTGGTTTTCACCACACACACACACACAGTGGAAGAAATTCATTCTTGTCTAGAATATTTGAAAGATTCCGTACAAAATTATGTGATGCACTAGCGCGCCATTTGTTATAAAAAAATTCGAAACTATTTTAAACGCGTAAGATTCTTTTTGAAATTAAACAATTTCTACTGCACTTACTGCCATGTACTCCCATTAATTTTTCCATTGCAGTAAGGGTAGTAGAAACTGTTTAATTTCAAAAAGAATCTTACGCGTTTAAAATAGTTTCGAATTTTGACAAAATTATGTCCTGTCCTCAGTCTTATATTTTCTCTCCAGAGATAGGTATGCGCGTGGTGGTCGACTCTCCTCCATTTTCATCACTCGCAACCAAAATCTTATGATCAATTAAGTAACTACCACTTTTAGGGATACTCTTCCACTTTTGCTTTTAGCATGAATCCGTGTGTAAATTTTGATAATTTCAGGAATTGTCACAAGAAAATATTTGGGATTTGGTCTACTATCTTTATTTGGTTAATTGCCAAAATTTCTGCATATAGGATATTACAACCGAGTTCAGTAATATAAATGCTTTTCTTATTGAGGTCGATTTTAAATCAATTAGAATTTTCCATACTGAATTTATTGATATTATTGATTTATTTTGAAATATTAGCGCAGCGTGGCAGGTTGAGTATTATGTAGTTAATGGGTAGGCTAAATTCATGTATTTAGTAGTTATAGTCAGAGGTTCTTGTCCCCAAAACCATCTTTCATTTCTACCTATATGTTCTCCATTTTAAAACACTATTATTTTAGATTTGTCCCAGTTCAAGGTCAGATGGTTATCCGTTAAGTATTTCTTTAACAAATTTATTCCCTTCTACAGATTATATTTAATTTTGGATTCACCTAATATTACCATATCATCTGCGTATAGAAGAATGTGAACATTTCTGTAGTCCGACAAGAAGATTCCAGGAATCTCTTGATGGGTAAAGACACAAATCAAATCATTAAAAAATAATATGAAAAGGTTAGGAGATAACGGCTCAATTTTCAGTACTCCTGCTCTTAATTTGATCTATCTTTATTTTATCGGGAAGTGCTCCATTCTATTTAACAGCGACTCTGTCATCTGGTAGTAAGAATTTTGTAAGATCTTTTAATAAATTCGCTATATAAACCCAAGTTTAATAGTTTCTGCCATAGTAATATCTTAGTAAATCCAAAAGGTGGCTAGTAAGAGTAGTCGATGTCTACAAGGCCTATTTACAGTGGAAAATAAAGACGAAGAAATGTAAGAAAAATTCATCAAGAATGAACAAGACGTCCAGTCATCTTCAAGGATTCCCATTACCTGTTTTCAACAGCTCAGAAATCCTTTTATTTTCACAGGAACCAGGTACAATGGGTGGGATGACCCTATGGGTCTCGCAAATGTCATTTTATTTTTAGAAGAGACAGCCAAATGCTGGTATGTAAATGTAGAAGAGTCATACATCAAGGATGTTCAAGAACGAGCTACTCAGAATGTTTGGCGATAGGAACTATTTTGTTCAAATGGCCGAGGCTAAGCTGAAAAATTGTGCTCAAAAAACAATCGAGTTCTCCGAGTTTTATAATAAAACTTTCTTGGGCTTCATCATCAAGTTAATCCATCTATGACAGAGGCTGAAAAGAGTAGGACATCTCATGAAAGGTGTGGAGGAAAATATTTATCAGGCGTTACTTCCCGTAGAAATTGCAACAGTGGAAGAGTTTTGCAAAAAATGCCGTAGAATTGAAGCCTTGAAGAAAAGGAATCTGTAAGTCTCAATTTGAAAGATTTGTGAACGTAACTTCCATCATGACTGGTAATAACAAAGACCTTGAGGGTCTCCTTTGTAATATTGAAAAAGAGGGATCAACTTTATGCTTGGCTTTGGACTCTTCCATCATCCCCAAACAACTGGAAGAGGAGATCTACCAAAGAGCTGAGAGGTCACTAGCACCAATCATAAAGCATCCAAAACCCTTCCCGAATAAAAGTTTAGAATGAGTTTGCAAGAGAAAATTAAGACTTTAATACACGAAACAGGCCGAAATCGGATCCATTCAGACAGGAAATAATTGTGAGAGGAAGGAGACCAAGGCCAGAAATCCTAAAGGGAAAACTGACGAATGAAGAACTACCAACAAAAGACCAGTTTGTTTTCACTGCGGTCACCCAGGACACGTTGTGAGTTTTTTTCAAAAAAGAAAAGCAGTCTTCGATTCTTATCGTGACAAACGGAGGAATCTAACAACACCAATCAGCTACCAAGATGACGTAACTCAAACTACTCATATCCAGAACATTCACCGACTTACTGCTACAGGTCCCTAGACCCTATAGACGACTTGGCCAATCTACTAGTCATAAAAATCTTTCCAAAAACATTTTAATTATTTTGTAAATTTAGGTGTGAATAAAAATATTTTTATAATTTTTACTCTAAGTTTTAACTATATTTTAAAGATATTTCTTGTGTATTTTAATCTCAAATTGCATTTAAAAAATGATGTCCTAGGCACAAACCGAAGTTTAAAGTATTTAATTATTTTTTAAATTATTATATGTGAGTTTTAATACAACTGATGAATAACTTGTTTTTTTTTGTTTGAATATATATATATTGAACACACAAAAAATAGATGATTAGTAATTCTAAAAAAATGGGAATTTATTATGAGAAAATAAATTATATATACGACTAATAAAAGAAAGGAGAAGAGATGGGTTGGTTTCACAATTATGAATGCTCGACGTCCATTTCGTTCTTGTCGAGGCAGCTTCACAATGGTCCACCAGTTTTCTATGAGGTACTGTGGGTGAGCATTGTGGAGAAGTGGGCTCCACAGTCCTTCCCCACCAAGACCACGGGATTTGGGCTTGAGAGGGAGCAGGACAAATCTCCGGGGTCAAAAAGAATTTATCTGAGAAAATTTTGAATATTCGACAAAATATGTGCACCATCCTGAATGACGTAAAGGGGTTTTACAACTAAATTTGGCTGCATAAATTCCTCCAATCTTTTAAAATAATTCTCACCATTTACTATTTCATCGAAAATGTAAGGTCCGATTATTTCTTCCGAACAAATTCCACCCCAAACAGTTAAGCTAAGGGAATTAACTTCCTTCTCAATTTCTACCTTCGGATTTTCTGAAGCCCAATAAACACAATTATGTTTGATGTAGAGTTTGATAATTTTAATTCTTTCTTTAATATCGAGAGATGACATTTTCTGAATTAAACTTGAATGGAACCTGAACACACACATATGTTAATTAGACAAATATTATAAATAATTTATTAGTTAAACATTTTAAAATGGTATCGGGACTTACGGGCCACCCTGTATTTTTCTTATTTTTTCATATTTGATACTTTATTATACAAATATAAAATATTAGTTTTTTCTGAACTGATTTCCAACTTTTTTTAATTACATGATAATTATCGATAGTATTTAACGCAATTTCAATTCCTATTTTCAGCGCTTTTAGATCTTTATTCCAGCATATTACTGATATATCATCCGCATAACAAATCAACCTACAATTGGGCACATGGAATACCATCAGCAAATCTTTCAATAAAATTGTCCATAGAAGTGGAGAAAGCGGACCACCCTGAGGACATCCCTTAGTAATTGGCTTTAAAGTTGTCATATTGTTGTAATTGAAATATATATTCGTGGAATTTAAATATGCTTGCAGAATTTTGATCATTTTTTCGGGTAACTTATCTAAATCTATTCTTTAAATGAGATCGCTGGCCACCATGCATTGTCCCCGAGATATCTATTGTAACTAGCGCAGACAATTCTTTTTGTTTATGCTCCATTAATACCTCGATTATAGTTTTCAAAGCAGTGATAGTTGATATTTCGACTTGATACATCCATGTTGTCTCGGGCTTAACAGATTTTTTTTTTTGTTATGAATATAAAATTCTAGTAGTTTATTTTTGTTAAAAAAACTTTTTCAAGACTCTTTGAAAAATTTGATAATAAAGTTATCGGACGGTAGCTTTTAACTGATTCGTAATTAATTTTCAGTGCTGCTGTTTTCCATTTTTTGGGAAGTGTCCTATTTGAATAAAGAGTAATATCGGAATAATTTATAGGAAAGCATTTTAAGCCATATTATTACTGATAAACTCTGACCCAAAACATATAATTACTTTAATTTTTCAACTATTCTATAACTTCTTATGAATATAGCATGGCGTTGAAATTTGTAAATTTCGGTTTTAGTTTCTTATCGATGTATAATGAGCATTATCTGATTTAATAGGATCATCAGAAATTAATTCATTCACAAGATCTTTAATTAATATTCCTTTAGAATCTATTGATGCATGCTCAATTATCGATAGTCCCTTTTTTAAATGAGAGGAACTCAGATTTTTAGGGTTTTTTTAGGTGTTTCTAAGCGAATTATTAGATTCATTTTTTTTCTATAAAATTTCTTCAACTGTTATTCTTAGCTCTTTTGATACTGTTTTTGTATTTATTTCTAATGGAGTTAAATTCGTTAACACTGATGATAATATAAATTTCTCACTTGATTGAAATGATTTTTCCTTTGTTTTCTACTTCTTTGTTCCAACACTTGATCCCAGGATCGAGGGTAAAGTTTGAAGATTTCACCTCCAGTAATTGATATGCAGCTTCCAGGATTATATCGTTAGTTTGTCAACTACTATGTCAATATCAGTATCTTTTTCGACATTATTTATATCAATTTCCAATTTTCTTAATTCTTCAAAGAGCGATTATTTTGCCTTTTTTTCAGGAAATTTCCATGTATCCTTTTTGATTATTTGTGTTATAAGAATTGCTATTGATATATTAAATAATACTGCCATATATTGTCGGAAATACTTGTTAGTTTAGAAGTGTGCTAATTATTTATTAGTTTAAATGAATGCTTATTTGAAATTGTGAGATCTATTATACTTTTATTTCGACAGGTATTATTGTGAATAAAAATATTATATTAGTTAATGTTACGCAAACTTTGACTTTTATCATCATCGATGCTGACGTCACTTCCAACTTCTACCTTCAACCTTTCTGTTATGTTTTATCGCTAGCTTGTTTTAACAATATTTGTATTGGAACAAGTCGTTCCTTAAATAAATATATATTTGTTTTTATCTAAAGGGATGTCCTCGTAACTACAACATACGTGAGTACAAAAACAACTAGAAATCCTTAAAAAGAAACATCGTATTTTGCTAAGCCTATATCAATTTGGTAGCAGAGCGTGGTTTGGGCGCGCGAATTGGACTAACCGCCAATTGATCCATTTAAATCAAAAAGAAATTAAATAATTGGACTAACCGCCAATTTAGAAAGAAAAAGTTGAATAAAAATGGATACATATAACTTAGCAAAAATTTAACAGTTAACAGAAAACAACTATACAACGTGGTCCATGAAAATGGAAGCAATTCTGGATTCAAAAGATCTCTTCGAGGACGTAATTGTTAATGACGAGCCAGAATTTACAAATAATAAACTAGAATATGATATTTAGAAGAAAAAGAATCGGGAAGCATACAGCCTAATAATATTGTCACTTTCGGATGACTTAATAATCATCTTTCGAGGCGATAAAAGGGCCAAAAGAATTTGGTACGACATAAAGAAAAGGTTTGAAGGATCTCTAGAAAATAAAAGGATAGACCTAATGTTGGATCTAGCCAGACTAAAATTGAACACAAATGAAAATGTTAACATGTATATTGTACGAGCACAGAAACTGGCACAAGAGATCACCCAGCTAGGAAAGACTGTAACAGAAAGAGAACTTGTACAATACATTGTTGAAGGACTCACACCTAACTTTGACACGATCACAGCAGCACTGTCAATAAACAGAGAAATCTCCTTACCAGACTTGAGACAAGCTCTACTGGATTTCGAGAAGAAAAGACAGGACAGAAGCAAAAATCATGAAAATGCTTACAGATCATCAGGCAACCAATTCAAAGAAAAGTCATGCTACATTTGCAAAAGAAAAGGACATTTCAAGAAAGACTGTTGGTTCAACCCTAACAACAAAGGAAATCAAAAGAATACAACAAGCAAAAATAACATGGCCAGTACAAGGAACTACCATAAAGGACCAAAACAAAACAAAGACACAGCCAGATCAGCAATCCAAGAACGAACGGAGGAACCATCCCAACGAAGAAACTCCACTTCAGAATACGCACTACATGTAATCACAAGGGAGGAACGCCCGACGACTCAGGACGTGTGGATAATTGATTCTGCGTGCACAAGCCACATGACTTCCCATGGTGAATGGATCGAGCACAAGACGGAGGAGAGAAGAAGCATACAAGTGGCGGAAGAAGGGAGACACATCGAATCTGCCTCATCAGGATCAATCCAAGCTACTGTACAAGGTAAGGACAAACTTAACAACGCTGTAACCCTGCATAATGTCCTCCATGTACCACACCTGAAAGGAAATCTAATGTCCATTCCAAGTGTAGTAAGAAGAGGGAACTCTGTTCTTTTGAATTCTGAAGGAGCATACATATACTCTTCTGATGACAAGCTAATAGGAACAGGCAACTTTGATGGTAACATGTTCACATTGAACCTATCACGTTTACCTGAAGCAACTCATGTTCCAAATGAACATTGCTTGATTTCAAAGGACAATTCTAGGACTGCATGGCACAGAAGGTTAGGACATCCTAGTGACAACAAATTAGACCTGATTTTGAAGAACAATCTTCTAAAAGGCTTGGACTCTATAAATGGTACCCTTGATCAATGTGATGCTTGCTCCTTGGGAAAAATTACCAAAGTACCCTATGTTCACACAGATAGCAATCAGGAAAGCTACCCCTTTGAAGCCATTTATGTCGATCTCTGTGGTCCAATGAGAATAAACTCCTTGGGCGGAAGCAAATATTTCTTGACCGTCGTAGATGGATTTTATAGGAGAATATTTGTAGAATTTCTCAAAGATAAACTCTCAGCAGCAGAAGTTTTGAAGAAGTTTTTTGTAAAGAGAGAAAACGAGCTAAACTAAAACTAAAACGACTTAGAACAGATAACGGAACAGAATTTATCAATAAAAACCTTGAAACCTTCATAGAATCCAAAGGAATTAAACATGAACTAACTACACCGTACACCCTAAGAAGCAATGGGAGAGTTGAAAGAGCTAACAGAACACTATTAGACAAAGGCCGAACACTTCTGGCAGACTCCCAATTACCCCTACACTTCTGGGCAGAAGCTGTGAATACAGCTGCATATCTGTACAATCTAACTCCCACAACCAATGACCCAGACACTACACCTATGGAAAAATGGAAAGGTAAAAAGCCATCCGTCTCTCACATCATGAGATTTGGTTGTGAAGTCTTCTATAAACTCGAGAATCATCAAAGACACAAACTAGAAGCTAAATCTAAGAGAGGAATATTTGTGGGCTATTCAAGATGCAGAAGAGCTTATCGAGTATTTGATATCACAGCGAGAGTTATTCTTGAAACCGCAGACATTCACTTCAGAGAGAACAATAATGTCACCTCGGAAGAAAAACAAAGTGATAATAATACGGACACTGACACATATTTCTTCATTCAGGAGGTTGAACAACTGGACAATCATGTTCTATCAGATGTTGATATTGAAGAGCCAGCACCAGATACCATGATCAACAGACAGACAGAGTCAAGTGGATCAGACAGACCACAAAGAACTCGAACAATACCTAAAAGATTCGATGACTACGTTCTGGCTACTACGAATGAAACCATTCCGAAAGACTATGAAGAAGCCATCGCATGCGAAGACAAGAAACATTGGGAGAACGCAATGCTTGAGGAAATACAGAACATGTACTCGCATCAAGTATGGGAACTGGTACCTAGACCTGTAAACGCTAAAGTTGTCAAAAGTAAATGGGTGTTCAAAATATCTAAAGACCAAGAAAACAAAAACAAAACTTACAAAGCTAGACTTGTTGCAATGGGATACAACCAAATCCCAGGAACAGATTACAACGAAAGTTTCAGCCCTGTAATTAAAAATGGCACCCTCAGGACTATTTTGTCAATGGCAGCAACAAAAGATTCAGTTATTAAACTATTTGATGTGAAAGCAGCCTATCTAAATGGAAACATTGAAAACACAATATTCATGGAACAACCTGCTGGATTTGTCCAAGACAGAAACAAAGTTTTCAAACTCAACAAAAGTATTTACGGTCTACCTCAATCCAGAAGATCGTGGTATGAGAGATTCAGTCAAGTACTTCATTACTGTGGACTGGAAAAACTTAAATCTGATCCTTGCCTATTTAAATGGAAGAATGAAGATAAATACTTCTATGTAGGGATATATGTTGATGACTTTATCACTGTCTCAGATTCTGAAGATACCTCAAAAAGATTCATCAATAAATTGAGACATCACCTGGAAATAAAGGATGTAACAGGTAAAGGCATGTTTTTGGGAATCAAGATCATACAAGACAAGGAGGGAATTTCGCTACAGCAAAGCCACTATGTACAACAAATATTGCAGAAATATGGAATGGAAACTTGTAAGGAAGTTCCAACACCAGGTTCCAAAGAAATCAATTTGGACAATCATATTGAAGATGACAATTGTGATCAGCACACTTACCAAGAAGCCCTTGGAATGCTAATGTTTCTAGCTGTTAACACCAGACCCGACATCGCTTACATCACTAGCAAACTTTCACAGTACTTCAGACAACCAAAACAGATGCACTGGACAGCAATCAAAAGAGTGATGAGATACCTACGAGGAACAATTGACCTAGGAGTGAAATTTGAAAGAGGAAAGACTGGAATCCTGAAGTCCTACACCGATGCCAGCTGGTCGACCACTCATGATGGAAAAATCCTACGGCGGATATGTATTGAAGCTCGGCGAAGCAACTATAGACTGGAAAAGTAGTAAACAATCACTCGTCGCCCTCTCCACAATGGAAGCGGAAATGATAGCTGCTTGTGAAAGCTGCTGTCAAATCAAGTGGATAATAAACCTGTTACGAGAGCTGGAAGAATGGAATTTCATGGAAAACCCAACTGCGATCTATACAGACAGTCAGTCATTGATCAACTGGATCTCCAGCCCTAAACAAAGCAGTCGCTGTAGACATATCAACAGAAAGTACCACTTCTTAAGAGACTGTTATGAATCTCCAGAGACATCTGACTTCTGTACAAGCCATCTCAGGACCTGGAGGCGGATATCTTCACAAAGGACCTATCCCGAGACCAGATGAAGAAACACCTGGAGAACCTCAGCATCGTGGGAAAAAAGACAAAGTAAGGAGGGAATTGTTACGCAAACTTTGACTTTTATCATCATCGATGCTGACGTCACTTCCAACTTCTACCTTCAACCTTTCTGTTATGTTTTATCGCTAGCTTGTTTTAACAATATTTGTATTGGAAAAAACAAGTCGTTCCTTAAATAAATATATATTTGTTTTTATCTAAAGGGATGTTTTTTGAATTTGCCTAGATATACACCAGGATACATAATAAGACCAGAAACAGGCCGCGTCTCATTAATAATAACAGCTCTGAAATTGACCTTGAAATATTGGCTGAGGGTGCGGAGTATGGATACAAATAGACTGCCTCGAATATGTTTAACTAGAATGAGGCAATTATCCTGTGCTACAGGTGCGCCCATTGGTTTCATAAAACAATTAAGCAATTTACTCAATAATAACGGATCCTCGTGGCTTACTTATTCTAATGATCCTGATTCACTAAGGAATGCTATCCCTGGAATATTAAGAACTGCGATAGAGCAAACAATACAAAACGACTTAACAAGAATAACCCAGTCAAAGTTATATTCCCACTATAGAGATATATATACAACGTTTACCACCGAAGAATACTTCTTAAGTGAACTCCCTTTTCCTATCATCAGATTAATCGCACAATTTAGAACCCTTTCAATTTTTTTCAGAGAACACCATTTGATTTTATTGAGGCGTGTGAAGACCTGAAATGCACTTTCTGTGGATCAGGAATAACAACGGAGATGTTGCACTACTTATTTGACTGTGCTGCTCTGTCTGAGGAAAGACGAAAACTAAATGATAAAACGGGGCAACTTTGTCCTTCATTTCCGGCACTGATTAATGAAATATCAAAGAATAGGTATATAGCGATGGCGATATTTGGATTCCACAAGACTATATCCCGGAAAAAGGCCACACAGTGTTCTCTCCATCCCTTGTGAACTGGCGAATCCTGTATAGGGCGAGAGGCCCTGAATAAAGGCTTTGTTGTTGTTGTTGTATCTAAAGGGATGTCCTCGTAACTACAACATACGTGAGTACAAAATCAACTAGAAATCCTTAAAAAGAAACATCGTATTTTGCTAAGCCTATATCAGTTAATAATGGGTTGAATTTTATATCCATTAGCTTGTTATTTTATCGAACAAAATAGGGTGACGTGAATTAAAATCTCCACAAAGAATTAAAGGAGCATTTATGAAGGTGACTATAAAGTTCCTTAAAAAAATATTAAATGTGTGTCATCATATTTATTTGGAGGAAAATGAATATTTGCTATTACCACCATTGACTTTGGTGTATTTATGGAGATTGATGTACAAAATTGATTAGTTAAACTATCTAATACTTTTATATTTGATTAATAATATTGTCACGAAATTGGTTTTATGTAAATCAAATGTTAAGCAAATGTCTCTATTATTAAATATGTAAATACTTATATGTTTAATGTTATATAAGGAAGATATGTAAATTTTGTAACTGATTTTTCATTTCTTGTTTTGTTGTGAGGGAAACATCACTCACAAAGTGTGTCAATTGATTAATAAAATTCTCATTTAAACTGTGACAATTGGTGGAGATGCTGGGTAAAGCCTTGAAATAATAAAACGGCTGAATTAAATTTGAGGAGAAGTCTTCGACTTAAGGGCATATTTTACACAAATAAATTTACTGGCAATGCGTTTCTTTTAAATATCATCAAATATTATCTCTACAGACCTTACTGCAATGATATGAGTTATTGAATGAGAGGGCTTGGCTCATCAGTAGTGAACCCTCTCAGCGGTTTCGCCAAATTAATCTCTAGACCGCTCTACTATTGTATTGGACTGGTTTTGTTATATACCCTGCATTTTCTATGGAAGACAGCTTAGGGGTGTTTAGTGAACTATGGACATAAGCTTATAGGTCTGTAGAGGTACATACATATAATTTCAAGGTATTGCATCGAGCAAAGCTCTTCCGCAAAATATGTTTTCATAACCAATATATATTAGTAAATTAAATTTTATTGCCATCTATCGTTAATATTTTACACAAATAAATTTACTGGCAATGCGTTTCTTTTAAATATCATCAAATATTATCTCTACAGACCTTACGGCAATGATAAAAGTTATTGAATGAGAGGGCTTGGCTCATCAGTAGTGAACCCTCTCAGCGGTTTCGCCAAATTAATCTCTAGACCGCTCTACTATTGTATTGGACTGGTTTTGTTATATACCCTGCATTTTCTATGGAAGGCAGCTTAAGGGTGTTTAGTGAACTATGGACATAAGCTTATAGGTCTGTAGAGGTACATACATATAATTTCAAGGTATTGCATCGAGCAAAGCTCTTCCGCAAAATATGTTTTCATAACCAATATATATTAGTAAATTAAATTTTATTGCCATCTATCGTTAATATTTCACACAAATAAATTTACTGGCAATGCGTTTCTTTTAAATATCATCAAATATTATCTCTACAGACCTTACTGCAATGATATGAGTTATTGAATGAGAGGGCTTGGCTCATCAGTAGTGAACCCTCTCAGCGGTTTCGCCAAATTAATCTCTAGACCGCTCTACTATTGTATTGGACTGGTTTTGTTATATACCCTGCATTTTCTATGGAAGGCAGCTTAGGGGTGTTTAGTGAACTAGGGTCATAAGCTTATAGGTCTGTAGAGGTACATACATATAATTTCAAGGTATTGCATCGAGCAAAGCTCTTCCGCAAAATATGTTTTCATAACCAATATATATTAGTAAATTAAATTTTATTGCCATCTATCGTTAATATTTTACACAAATAAATTTAAGGGAATATCTCCTGATTTGGGATTGCTTGACAAAGAACCAATCATGATAAAAAATGAATCTGGAGAAACCTCATCCCAAGTACCTTCAACTTACCTTTCCTTGCAACAGCAAATATGTCCTTCCACATTTGCTGGAGATGGAAGTCAAGACGCCCAAAAGTGGCTGAAGGAATATAAAAGAGTTGCCAAATTCAATAGATGGGATGACACTATGTGTCTGGCAAATGCTGTGTTTTTTTCTTGAGGGAACAGCTCGAAAATGTTTCGAAAATAATGAAGAAGCACTAACTTCCTGGGATGACTTTCAGAGGGCTTTAGGTGAAGCCTTTGGCCAACAGGAAGAGGTGATTAAAGAAGCTGAGTCTCTACTAAAGAATAGAGCTCAGAAAGTGAAGGAATCTTCGGAGACCTACATCCAGGATTTACTGTACCTCTGTCAAATAGTTAATCCCCGGATGGATGATGAAACCAAATTGGGACATCTGATGAAGGGAGTCGCCGAAGACATTTATCAGATATTAATTGCAAAAGATGTTGAAAATGTAAGTCAATTCCTAAAGGAATGCCGGAAAATAGAAATTATGAGGAAGAGAAGAATATCTTCAAGATTCGAAAGACTCCCAAATGTAGCTCCCATGGCCTATGAGGAAGAAGATCTTCCCTCTTTAATTAGAAGAATTTTCCAAGAAGAAATACAGAACGTAATAGCCCAACCCAGACCGACCACAGATTCGCTAGAAGACCTGATAAGAGAGGAAGTAAAAATGAATCTGTCGCCAATCTCCAAAAGGCCGTCAGTTCTAGTAAGGAACCAATCAAGACCATTCAGTACGTATGAGTCATCCAAAAGAACTGAATGTTCTTCTTCTTCAACTCTGCCAAAATCTCAACAATGGAGGATTCCAGACGATCGCCCCTTATGTTTCCATTGGAGAAGACCTGGTCACATCGTCAGGTATTGTCGGGAGAGAAAGCAAGTTTTTGCTGATGCCCGCGCCAGGAGGGAACCAAGGAGACCAACAACACTGGGTGACTATATGCCAAATATCGACGAAATTGAGCCTAGGATTCCACCAGCTCGCCAACCTAGGAGTGCCTCACCCTATCCAGGGAGAGAAATAAGTACAGGACGCAGGCCATCAAGATCACCTGCTAGAGTAAACAGCCGCTCATCCTCAAGAGAAAGGGAGGAAAACTAGAACTGGCGACCTGTTTGGGAGGTAAGGCCGCACGAGTATTAAATCCTCCATCGACGATTGCGACCAAATTGAAAAACAATTCTGTTAAGATTACTATAAAAGGGACTGAGATGCTGGCTTTGGTGGATTCAGGAGCAGATTATTCGGTTATCTCCGAAGATTTCCATCGTCTCATAAAAGTTCCTATGTTATCTAGCAGAGGGCCTATTATAAGGGTAGCTAATTCCAAATGTGTCAGGGCCCTAGGACGATGTATCTTAAGGATAAACGTGAATGAACTTATTCAACCATTCGAATTTATTGCATTGTCGGAATGTAGTTATAATGTCATCCTTGGTTGGGATTTTCTAAAATTAACTCGAGCTAAAATTAATTGTGCGGAAAATGAGCTTTACTTAAAAGAAGCTCCTATGAAGGAAGAAATCTGTCCATTAGACACCTTTCGCACTTTAGAAGATAGCATTATTCCACCCAACTCAATAAAGCAAATAACTGTTGTCTGTAGCAACATTACGGGAGTTCAAGAAGTTCTGATTACTTTCTCTAAATCTCTTACTTTGGACAAAGAAATAATTATTCCGGCCTCCGTTGTCAGTCTCAACCATGGAAGGAGCAAGGTTTGGATGGCTAATGGGAGTGACCTTGCAAAGATCATTCCTGCAGGAATGAAAGTTGCTGAATTATCTCTCATAGACACCAGTCATTTATGCTGCATAGATGGAGGCAATGATGATTTTGGGAAGAATGAAAATAGATGCACTGAGAACTTGGATAAACTTGTGACCCTTATAGATACTGATATATCCAATGAAGACAGAGTAAGACTGTTGGATGTTCTTAGGAAGTACACAGATGTATTTGAATTTCAAAAAGCGAGCCTTAAAACATCCTCATTGAAAGTTAAACATCGCATTGAAATAGGAGATCATGCCCCTATTAAGCAACGCCCATATAGAGTATCACCAAGGGAAAAAAGCATTATTCAAACAGAAGTGGACAATATGCTTAAATTGGGAATAATTCAACCATCGGATAGTCCCTGGTCATCTCTTGTCGTCTTAGTTAAAAAGAAAGATGGAACCTGGCGATTCTGTGTGGACTACCGCCGATTGAACAAAATAACCAGGAAAGATGTATACCCGTTACCCAGAATTGATGGCACTTTGGACTCGTTGAGAGGTGCTTCCATATTCTCTACAATGGATTTATAATCGGGGTATTGGCAGATAGAGGTTGATGAGACCGACCGTGAGAAGACTACTTTTCTGACTCCTGATGGCCTCTTTGAGTTTAAAGTAATGCCCTTTGGTTTGTGTAACGCCCTGCGACCTTTGAGCGAATTATGGATAATCTCCTACGAGGACTCAAGTGGACCATCTGTCTCTGCTACTTAGATGACATCATAGTATTTTCTGAAACTATGGACGAACATCTACAACGTCTGAAAATGGTGTTAAGTTGCTTTTCAAAAGCGGGTCTCAAACTTAATTCGGAGAAATGTAGTTTTGGTGCTAGTCAAATGAAAGTCCTGGGAAATTTAATTGATGGAGATGGTATTTATCCTGATCCGGGCAAAGTAGAAGCTGTGATTAATTTTCAAAGACCAGAGAATGTATCGAAAGTCAGAAGCTTTTTGGGTCTCTGCTCCTACTACCGCCGATTCATTAAGAGTTTTGCTAACATAGCAGGACCGCTGAATGAACTACTAAGAAAGGGGGAAAGATTCTAATGGACCGATAGTCGGGAATCTTCGTTTAACCAGTTGAAGTCGGCTCTGACTTCTAAACCCGTTTTAGGTCACTTTTATGAGACTGCACCAATCTACGTCCATACCGATGCCAGTGGCTATGGTGTCGGCTCTGTTTTAGTACAAATGAAGGATGGAGGTGAAAACCAATTGCCTATGTATCCCGAACCCTATCTAAAGCGAAGAGAAACTATACAACAACTGTAAAGGAATGTTTGGCCGTAATTTGGTCAATCAACAAATTTCGACCGTACCTGTTTGGCCGCCCTTTTTCTATCGTGACTGATCATCATTCCTTGTGCTGGCTTGCAAATTTGAAAGACTCTTCTGGACGTCTCGCAAGATGGGCTCTGCGACTTCAGGAGTATGAAGTCACCGTTTACTATAAATATGGTCACAAGCACAAAGACACTGACTGCCTTTCCAGAAGCCCATTACCTGACACTACGGAAGAAACAGATGAAGATATACCTTCGCTGGCAATGTTGACTGATGTAGAAAAGGAACAAAAACTAGATCCTTCATTGGCAAAGATGATGAAAAACTGTGATGACCCGAATTTTATGAGATTTGCCATTATGAATAAAATACTTTATAAGAAAAATTATGATCCCTTAGGACGACCTTGGTTGTTAGTGGTTCCAAAGTCCTTACGTTTGGAGGTGCTTAGATCATTTCACGACGCCCCTACAGCTGGACATCTAGGGTTTGCCAAAACGTATGACAGGATACGCAGACGATTTTATTGGCCTGGTCTCTTCAGAAGTGTTCGAAATTATGTCGGACATTGCAGAGAATGCCAACGGCGCAAAAGCACACCTCAACTACCACCTGGAAATCTTAAACCCATAATCCCCTCTTCAACTCCCTTCCAGAAAATAGGTATAGATTTGTTGGGAAGATTCCCTTTGTCTAGAGATGGCAACCGTTGGGTGATCGTTTGCACTGATTACCTCACAGAGTACGCAATAACGAAAGCACTGCCGACCGGAGGAGCTGTGGAAATAGCCAAGTTTATATTGAACGATTTTATCCTCAAGCACGGAGCTCCTAGAGAAATGATAACGGACCGAGGACGCTCGTTTCAATCGAAGCTCGTAAACGAACTAACTAAGATGTGTGGAATGTCGCAGCACTTTACAACGGCCTATCACCCACAGACCAACGGACTAACCGAGAGATTAAATAAGACCCTAGGAGACATGTTATCGATGTACGTTGACGTGGAGCAGAAGAATTGGGACTCTATTTTACCATTCGTTACTTTCGCATATAATACGGCTAAGCAAGAAACCACTGGATTTACACCGTTCTATTTAGTTCATTGACGAGAGGCGGAAATAATGCTGGACACTCTATTACCCTACCAGCCAGATTATGAAAACGACGAATATCTGAGCCAGTTAATTATAGACGCTGAAGACGCCCGACAGCTAGCCCGCTTACACACCCTTAGAACTCAGGATATTGATAAGAGACGGTACGATTCAAGACATAGGCCTGCCTATTACAACGTCGGCGACCTGGTCTGGATCTTCACACCCGTGCGTAAAGTCGGTTTATCCGAAGAGCTTTTAAAAAAATATTTCGGTCCATACGAGGTGTGTTAAAAAAGAATCGCGACTTTTGTGTTTTTTTAAAAATTATTTATTTATTCATGAATAACTATTTTGTCCCCTTCAAAGTAATCACCATGAGATATTATACACTTGTGCCAACGGTTTTTTCATTCTTCGAAGCACTTCAAAAATCATTTTAAAAAATCTTTTTCAGCTCCTCCTTCGATGCCGTCTTTATATCGTCAAGCGTAGCGTAACGTCGTCCTTTCATGGGCCTCTTCAGTTTAGGGAACAAGAAAAAAGTCACAGGGGGCCAGTTCTGGGGAATACGGTGGCTGCGGCATCATTAGTGTGTTGTTTTTGGCCAAAAAGTCGCGCACAAGCAACGATGTGTGAGCAGGGGCGTTATCGTGGTGCAAAAGCCAATTTTTGTTCTTCCACAAATCCGGGCGTTTCTGGCGGATTGCTTCGCGCAAATTGCGCATAACTTGCAGGTAATATTCCTTATTGACCGTTCTACCCTGTGGCAAGAACTCATGATGCACCACGCCCCTGCAATCGAAGAAAACTGTCAGCAAAACTTTCACATTCGACCGAACTTGGCGCGCTTTTTTCGGTCTTGGTTCGTGCGGCAGCTTCCATTGAGATGATTGAGCTTTGGTTTCCACGTCATAACCATAAACCCACGCTTCGTCACCGGTTATGACCTTCTGGAGCAAATTTGGGTCGTCGCGGACAGAGTCCAACATCTCATTAGCAATGTTCATGCGATGCTGTTTTTGGTCGCAATTGAGCAATTTTGGTACGAATTTCGCGGCGACCCGTCTCATGCCCAAATCATTGATAAAAATCGAATGGCACGAGCCAATCGATATGTTTAGGTCCTCAGCAACTTCTCTAACGGTGATTCGAAGATTGGCCAATATCATTTTCTCCACTTCATTAATTTTTTCGTCTGTTGTTGAAGTGCTCGGGCGTCCGGCACGCTCTTCGTCGTTCATATCTTCTCGCCTTCTGAGAACATTTTGTACCACCGATAAACGTTGCTTCGGTCCAAGGTAGCTTCTGCGTATGCCACAGTCAACATTCAGAATGCATCCGCGCACTTAAATTCGTTTTTTCACACAAAATTTGATACAGGTTCTTTGGTCCATTTTTTTTTAAATTGGTAGAAATCGAAGACAATCCAAAACACCTGCAAGCAAAGCGGCTGTCAACAATTAAGTGAACATTCAAAATGGCCGAGCTTGTCGGCATAAGTAAGATACATGAGTACCAACATAAAGCCACAGAAAGATCGAAATTCGAATATACATAACCCGCGAAAATTCAAAAGTCGCGATACCTTTTGAACACACCTCGTACAAGATAACTAAAAAGATTTCGGACGTTAACTATGAAGTAATGACAGCGGACGAATATAGCAGGAGGAAGAGATTCAAAGATGTAGTTCATGTTTTGCGGATGAAGCCCTACAAAGATCCTGGACAACATAACAATGTCGCTTAAGTATACGGACTTCCTCTATATTTCCTAAGTAAAAAGAAAAAAAAAAAAACAAATATCGGGACGCTGTTCTCCTGGGGAAGGAAATCTGTCACGAAATTGGTTTTATGTAAATCAAATGTTAAGCAAATGTCTCTATTATTAAATATGTAAATACACTGGTGTCCAAAAAAATAAGAAACTTAACCAATATTGAAATTTCTTAAAAGCTAATTTATTAACAAATATAAAATTTAGTATACAAATAGTTTAAACTATGGAGAATTTGACTAGCTATATGAAAATAAAAAAAATAATTGAAATTATGAAATATGTAAATTATTACCAACATACCCAAAGCTAAGGTTCCAGATCTTAAAGAAATAAGATATCAATAGAGAGTATGATCACCTCTAACAGCTATCAAGGTCTCACAGCGAGCCCTCATACTGTTTACCAGGCTTTGGAGGAGGTCCAGGGGTAGTAAACCCCACTCCTCCAATAGAGCAGTTCTTAGCTCAACGAGGGTTCTGGGAGAGGGGTGACGAGCTCCAATACGCCTCCCTAGAGCATCCCACACATGCTCTATTGGATTCAGGTCCGGAGATCTGGCTGGCCAATCCATCCTTCGAATATTCTCACTCTGGAGATAATCATTGACTAGCCTAGCCCTATGCGGACGAGCATTATCGTCCATAAAAAATAAATTGTGACCAATTTGATCTCTATAAGGTCTTAGATATGGCTAAAGGATCTCGTCCCTGTACCTTTGGGCAATTAAAGTGCCCCCAGAAAAAATATGGAGGGGTGTGCGTCTGCTAGAACTGATGCCAGCCCAGACTAAGAGACTGCCCCTCTAAAACTGTCTATTTTCCTGATGTTACTGGGATGATAGCGGGTTCCAGGCTCCCTCCAGATGAAAACTCGTCGAGAATCTGTGTTTAAACTAAATCTTGACTCGTCACTGAAGAGAACATTGGCCCACTGATCATGAGTCCAGGCGTGATATTCCAAGCACCAATTCAAGCGGGCTCTTCTGTGAGCATAGGTTAAAGGGATACAGACAATTGGTCGTCTTGTATAAAGAGCACCTTCGTGAAGCCTTCGGTAAACAGTTTGTCTTGAATTTCTCGTTCCAGTAGCACTTGAGAGGTTATTAGAGTTGAATAGCTGTCATCTCCCTATGGCGCTTGGCAGTTACGACCAGATAACGGTCTTCAGAGGTAGCTGTTTTTCTTTTTCTACCAGAACCTTCTTTTCTTTTGATGTTTCCTGTCTCAATGAACTGTTTCCATATTTTGCTGAACACAGATTTATTCACATTTAGCCATTTTGCTACTTCAACTTGTGATTGACCTGCCTCCATTCTTCCAACAGCTCTCCATTTTAAATCATCTGCTAAAATTTTTCGTAAACTCATAATTAACTAAGGATTAAATAAAATTATAATTGGACAATTTTTAGATGGGGTAAACGACACGCCAAATAGCACACTTATAAAGACAAGCAAAAATTTGTATATTTTCAATTTTACCGAATCGAATGGTTGCGATAAATAAATTCTACGACTTAAAATACCTAATTAAATTACTTTTTAGCTTTTAGCGTTGTATATTTTAAAACATATCATTAAAAACAAAGGTTTCTTATTTTTTGGACACCAGTGTACTTTTATGTTTAATGTTATATAAGGAATATATGTGAATTCTGTAACTGATTTTTCATTTCTTGTTTCTAGTTTTGTTGTGAGGGAAACATCACTCACAAAGTGTATCAATCTATATCTATATATATAAAAATGAATGTTTGTATGTCCGGTATTGAAATTCGCAGTAGTTCACTAATTCAAACCAAAATTCCCATACATAGGTAAAAAAATACGGGGAAGATGATAGGCTATTTTAAAAAATATATAAATCAATTATTAAAACTATATATTCAAATTATTCTACTTAGCTCACGAACAGCGCCCTCTATCAAAGATTAGATTAAATTATGCTGATGCAAACAAATAGATAATGTGTGTGTGTGTGTGTGTGTGTGCTAATAACAAACAATTACTAAAAAAAAATCTTATCTAAATATATATCACTCGGGTAGATATGCACACGGGTCAAGCCCGGGTCACCCGTCTAGTCTATATATATAAAATTGAATGTCTGTCTGTCTGTACTCTATAGATTCAAAACCCATACATCCAATCGCCGTGAAATTTTGGGATATTATTAGCTATATCCTCGGGAAGGTTTTTGAAAAATAATTTATTGAATATCTTGAATATCCTTAGAGTTATTTGCAGATTTGTAGATTTAACTCGAAAGCAGCGCCCCCATTGCGACGATGATAACAAGTTTTTTTTTATCTATTAATTTTCTTATCACTAAGTTTATTATCTTAAAGATTATTTATCAAAAGTGAGATTTTCTACCTATTAATTGCGCAAAAGTCAAAGTTAGTTTTATCATTTATCTACAACATATATTACGATGTACTAGAGCGCCATCTGTTATCAAATTATAAAACTATTTTAGAGGCGTAATATTCTTTTTAAAATAAAACAATTTCTACTGTCCTTACTGCGATGGAAAAATTAAAGGGAGGGCCTGGCTCATCAGGCTCATAGGGTTCACCACTGATGAGCCAGGCCCTCCCTTTAATTTTTCCATCGCAGTAAGGACAGTAGAAATTGTTTTATTTTAAAAAGAATATTACGCCTCTAAAATAGTTCTACAACATATATATTGGGAGAATAGATAAAATGATGATTTGTAATGTAGAAACTTAGGAAAGACAAAATTCAGGATACCGCGGCAATTTATTTGAGACAAGAATAATGATACAATTCCAAGGCAAATATACTGTTTCTTTAACTTCCAATTACCGAGGGAACCAATTAATATTGATTTTATTCAACTTATCGAGTATTTTTCAAGGGACCGGGAAAAAATGTTCACTAGATAAAACGATGATTTTGTAATGTAGAAAATTAGGAAAGACAAAATTCAGGATGACACGGCAATTTATTTGAGACAAGAATAATGATACAATTCCAAGGTAAGATACTATTCCTTTAACTTCCAATTACCGAGGGAACCAATTAATATTGATTTTATTCAACTTATCGAGTATTTTTCAAGGGACCGGGAAAAAATGTTCACTTTATCGAGAGATTCAAATTTACGAGTTTCAAATTATCAAAATATATCTATTATTTTTTTAAAATAAGTTTATAGAGAATTGTTTTAACAAATGTTCGTTAGACAAACCTTTACCTCGGGTAAAACCCGGGCGAAGCCGGGTACATCCGCTAGTATATATATATATATATATAATTGAATGTCTGTCTGTCTGTACTCTATAGATTCAAAAACCATACATCCAATCGTCGTGAAATTTTGGGATATTATTAGGTATATCCCCGAGAAGGTTTTTGAAAAATAATATCTTGAATATCCTTAGAGTTATTTGCAGATTTGTAGATTTAACTCGCAAGCGGCGCCACCATTGCGAGGATGATAACAAGTTTTTTATCTATAAGTTTTATTATCACCAAGTGTATTATCTCAAATATTATTTATCAAAAGTAAGATTATCTCAGGATGACACGGCAATTAATTTGAGACAAGAATAATGATACAATTCCAATGCGAAGATACTATTCCTTTAACTTCCAATTACCGAGGGAACCAATTAATATTTCGAGTATCGAGTATTTTTCAAGGAAGAAGTAATTAAATACTTAGCTAACCACAAAGCTCCTGGCCATGACAATATCACTCCGCAAATGGCCAAGAATCTTCCCATCAAATGGATCGTATTTCTAGCTGGAGTATTCAACGCCGCACTGCACTTGTGTTACTACCCCCAAAGTCTGGAAGCATGCTATCATAATTCCAATTCCAAAAAAATCCGCTAAATCCCCTGAAGATCTAAGACCTATCAGCCTCCTCTCCACCATCGGCAAAATTTACGAAAGAATTATTCTACGTAGACTTCAGATGTACTTGGACAACTCTAACTTCATCATCCCGCAGCAATTCGGATTTAGAAGGGGGCACTCAACAAACTCACCAACTCATTGCAGTTCTGGACTATATCCAGATAAGAAGATCCCACAAGGAAGTGGTAGGTGCTGTCTTTCTAGATTTTGCGAAAGCATTTGATAAAGTTTGGCATAATGGCCTCATAAAGAAACTCACAAAACACCAGTTTCCAAGTGACATTATCAATTTTATGCAGAATTATCTACAGGGCAGGACATTTTCAGTCAAGCAAGGGAATTTTATAACTGAACCAAAGCCAATCCAGACTGGAGTACCTCAAGGCTCTATCCTCGGACCCTACCTTTTCAATATTTACATTAATGACATCCCACTGCACTCTAAATGTAAACTTAAGCTCTTCGCAGATGACACAGCAATTTTATTCAACTCCAAATCAGTCAACCCTATTGGTTACTCAGCTTCAGAATTACCTAAATGACATAATCAAATGGTGCGATGAGTGGAAACTAGACATTAACCCAACTAAGACTCAAGCAATAGTTTTTCCCCCAAGAGATAACAAAAAATTCAAGCCACAAACCAACTTGACAGTAAACTCAAGCACTATTAGTTGGGCCCGACCATGCCAAGTATCTTGGTGTCACTTTGGATTCGAAATTAAAATTTAACCTACATGTCCAAAACACCATAAGAAAGGCAAAGATAGCCAAAATATCTCTATCAAGCCTGCTTAATTTTAAAAGTAATTTAACAACAAAGCATAAATTCACGTTGTACAAAACCTGCATTCTACCCATCATCACGTACGCACTACCAGTCTGAGGCAAATATATCACACCTACGGATAAAAAAAGAATAGATGCCTTCATGAGGATTTGCTTACGAACCACTATAGGAGCCCCATTCAATCTTTCAAACAAAATTCTCAAAGAAGATCTCAACCAGCCTAATATAGAAGAGATTTATCAAGACTCTGCGACAAGACTATTCTCGCAATTTCAAAAATCCTCAAATCCAACTATACAAGAAATTGTTCAAAACCAAGGTGACCTCAGCCACCGAATCCGACGACCTGGACCCAATGGCTAGCTGACAGCCAAACACCCAACAACTGCCCTCCTGTAAGGTTCGGGGGGCCACTCCAGCATCACAACTCGCCATGTGTAAATAATATGGACAAGGTGACTCGCGAGCTGTGCTCGAATGTAACACCTGCAAATTGAGATGAAATAAATAAATAAATTTTTCAAGGGACCGGGAAAAATGTTCACTTGATAAAACGATGATTTTGTAATGTAGAAAATTAGGAAAGACAAAATTCAGGATGACACGGCACACAGGGACCGGGAAAAAATGTTCACTTTATCGAGAGATTCAAATTTACGAGTTTCAAATTATCAAAATATATCTATTATTTTTTTTTATAAGTTTATAAAGAATTATTTTAATAAATGTTCGTTAGACAAACCTTTACTCGGGTAAAACCCGGGCGAAGCCGGGTACATCCGCTAGTTGATTAATAAAATTCTCATTTAAACTGTGACAATATAACCGTAGCAGAACAGATGTTTTCAGATGTGGAACAATAATTATCTGCGAGTCCTTACCAAACGTGATCCTTTTATTTAACGAATATGACTCTATTGAAGAAGGAGAATATATATCTGTGGATGAATATTTATAATATCAGAAAAATAAGAAACTCCTTCCTTTGCTAGAGAAACGACCGAGCCTACTTTTCTTTGTTTTTGAAAGGAAATAAACAAATTCTCTTCTCTAGTCCTGGGGTCGACAACCTTTTGAGTCGGATGAGTCAAAAATTACAATTTGTAAGTTTTTAAAGAGCTAAAAATTTTTCTTGCCAACAATAAATAGTACTCGCATAAATAAAAACATATATGCTAGTACTACACGCAGCTTCACATCCAAAGAGCTGCATGTGGCTCGCGAGCTGCAGATTCCCGACCCCTGGTCTAGTCTATTCCTGACCAATACAGCCACCTAGAAGTCTGAAATTTCGCAAAGTTAGTAGGATTAAACTTGTCTATAAAATACCAGACTTCTATGTGGCTAGGAAGTATATTGAAAATTTATCACAAATTCAAAAGGAAATATGTAAAAAATTGTTTCTTTCCAACCACAGCGAACACCCAGCAGTCAGACATTTTGTCGACTTCCATTGTTAGCTGTATTGAGCGAGTTTACAAATTTTTAGACTTCTGTGTGGTGTGTCTGGAAGTATCAAAATTATCAGCACAATCCCTCCTAACACCATCAAAATTTATATAGATGGAAGTAGATTTGATGATGGATCCTGCGCAAGCGGAGTCTTCATCGTCAATGAATCAGAAAAGGAAAAAAATATTAAATTCAGGAACCCCAAAAACTGCTCTAATTTTCGAGCAGAATTAATAGCTATTGAAAAAGGCTTGACAGAATGCAAAAATAATCAAAATCCTAAAAAAAAAAAATATCTCACAGGAAAACCAAATTACGTTCATGTGGATCCCCTCTCACGTTAACATAGACGGCAACGAGATGGCTGACCAGTTGGCTAAAGAAGGCTGTAAGGGCCAGCCTGAAAACTCCCAACTCACCTATTCAGAAATTTCTTCCATCCACAAACAAAAATAACCTCTCTCTGGAAATCCACCCTGAACTACCCCTGGTACACCCCCATTCCTAACGAATCTTTTTTCCACACCCTTACTAGGGAAGAACAAACGGCGATTTCAAGATTGCGAACAGAACATCTTAGAATGCTCAAATTTAATGGAAAAATCAAAACATTCCCGAAATGTCCCAAATGCGATTACCAGCCTGCCAGTTCTGAACTTCTACTGAAATTTATCAAATCATCTAAAAAATACCTCTGGGAAAACCCCAGGACTATAATAGAAAAGCTGAGACAATGGTATCTAATGGAGATCGTTTAAACGACTTGAGGAATAAGCAACAACAACAGCTCGTATACATCCCCCACACAGAGGTGTGTGCTATTCAAATGTAAAACCTAGAGTTTTATTCGAGCTACCCCTATAGAGAGATAGGTTAGCTTGGTTGCCCCAGTGGTCGGTCCCGTGGCTGTTTGTTTACTTCCCACATTCTATCTATCTCCAGTATTCTACAATATTGTAACAGCTGGTTCATTCTATGTATAACTATTGTTTTCTCTCTTTTGGTAAATAAACACATCGGATATTTTGTAGACAAAAGCGAGGAAAATAAATTATTAATTACTTTCGCTTAATTCACTTAGATAATAACAAAAAAACAAGAGCCAAGGAAATAAGAGTCAATAAAAGAGAATTTCTTACCTCCACGTCGCGGGTTAGAAGGGAGTAGATGGTGGTACTTACCCAGACTTTACTGTATTGTTGTTATTAGAACTTTGATGTCAAAGATGGTTCCCAGATTAGAGCTCTGAATACAACAAGTCAAACTTAGGGCTCAAGTTACTCCAACAATGGATTGTTCGCTAGGTAACAAGCGCTTCTCTATTTCTTCTTATTTATTTTTGAAATTCTATTTTAAATAATCTATTTATTCTTAAAATATATTATTTTATAAATTTAATAAACATTTAAATGTGACTAGAGATGAAAATAAGAGCTGCTATTGCAGGTAGAGTACTTAATCACTTGCATTTAAAATTTGAAGTTGAAGTCTCAAAATGTTGTTAAATGTGAAATTGTAAGAAAATGTGGTATAAAATATTTTATTGAATATAAAAATTCTCTGTTTATATAATAAAATGGGTATTCTCCCCACATAACCAAAAACTCTAGCGTTACATTAGATGTGGGTACTGGGATAATCTATTAGCGAATAAACACATGCCTATTGCTATAAAAGTAAATAAAAGGATAACTTGCAAGATGCTTCCTATATAACATGTCTATTTAGGTATACATAAGATTTGGGTCCTGAATTCTCAGAGTATAAGTACGAAAATGAATGTTGAAGTAGAATTTAAAACAGTCTCTTAGGATTAATTTTCAGATATAGTTCTAATATTACTGTGAAAAGTAGAGATAGAGTATGGCTAGATATAAATTTTCTTTTACTATATAAACACCACATGCCCACACACGTGAAAAGGCAGTTCGACTTGCATCCATAAAGTGACAGAGTTCCTTTTGCATTCCCTGTTGGGATTGGACATGTGTAGATCAGTAGTAAGGAAGTTAAGAAAGAGGCAACTCCTGATTGGGAAACTAAAAGTTGCTGATTGCTTGCGCCATCTGTCGGAATAAATATAAACCCATCGTTGATTTTTAATTATTCCAGAATTGGCCAAATACCCATTCTTGATTAATCAAGCTAACCACGTACGCGTTTCGGGCTGGTGGCCCTCGTCAGCGTGGTGCAAGCTGTACCTCAACGACCAGTTCCAGTTCAAAATAACTTTATTAGGTGCCGCTCAGCAAAAGAAACCTAGATCATAAATTTACAATCAATAGTTATGTACAGGGGTGTACATTATATATATATACACTTCGTTCTCTTTTTATGCGGTTTTTTTTTATGCGGTTTTGGAGTTATGCGGTGCAAGAAAAAACAAATTATTCGAATTTCGAAAAAAAAATTTTTGGTGATTCACTTTTTCTGAAAACGAATAAGAATAACAACTACAACTCTACTATTACGCAATCAATACAAAGAAAGAATTTTGTAACGTCCTGGTTGTATGTTAAGTTATCCAACAAACAGTAGAGGGGAAGTTCCAATTGTCTTTTATTCCGCGCAAAACCGAAATCAAAACTGAAAACCCCGCCGGCGTGCCAGCTGCCGTTACAAATTTCTTTTTTCTTTTATTGACATGTTTCCTCTTGATTTGTTCTTAAAAACAAAAGAGACAAAAACAAAAATACCTCGTTAAAATTGCGTGTTTTTATGCTGCATTTTGTTTTTGTATGAAACTAATTAAAAAAAGTCTGCATATTGGAAAGCATTAGAAAATAAAACTTGGTGAAAGAAGGTTACTACCGAAAACCGGAAGATAAATTTACTCAAGTGAATTGTAAGTTTTTTTGAATAATTTTAGTGCGTAATTGTACATTAAGTTTTTCCATAATTTTTAGTCCTCTTAAAGAAAATGTGTGACAATAATAAAAAACAAAAAAGAAGTGCAATTTCGCTAGAAACCAAAATTATAATTCTCGATTGCTTGGCGAAAGGAGAAAGATCAACAGCAATAGGTAAACGTTATAATTTAGGCGAATCTACTATAAGAGCAATTAAAAAAAAATGAAGCGGCAATAAGAAGATCAGTCAGATCTGGTACAAATTTGAGTTCTAAAATTTCATCATATTCAAGAGGCACTTTAATAGAAAAAACAGAAAAGGCTCTCGTAATTTGGATTGAAGATTTAACTCAAAAAAGAATTCCGTTAGATGGACATTTAATCAAGATGAAGCCCTTAAATTTTACAAGGAGTTAAAAGAATCAGAGCCATCTACATCTTCACGTGAAAGTAATCCACAATTCTCTGCCAGCACAGGGTGGTTAACTGGTTTTATAAAAAGGCATTCTTTTCATAATCTAAAAATAAAAGGTGAGGTGGCTTCTGCAGATGAAGAAGCTGCTAGAAAATATCCTGAAAAGTTGGCTAAAATTATTAAAGATGGAGGATATTGTGCCCACATCAAATCTTCAATGCTGATGAAACAGGATTGTTTTGGAAAAAAATGCCAACCCGTACTTACATTGCAAAGTCCGAAAAAAATGCCAGTGGTTTTAAAGCTGCTAAAGATCGAGTTACTTTATTGCTGTGCAGCAATGCATCTGGCGATCGAATGTTAAAACCGCTGCTTGTAAATCGATCTTTAAAACCACGTGCATTAAAAGGAAAAGACTTAAATACACTGCCCGTACATTGGATGGCAAACAAGAAGGCCTGGGTAACAACGGCTATTTTCACTGAATGGTTCAATAAATGCTTCGTACCCGAAGTAGAAAATTATATGAAAGAGATGGGTCTCGAATTTAAGATCTTATTAATTCTTGACAATGCACCAGGTCATCCAAACTTAGAGCATCCAAATATAAAGGTAGTTTTTTTTCCCTCCAAACACAACGAGCCTAATTCAACCATTAGATCAGGGAATTATTTCAACATTTAAAAAATATTATGTAAAATTCACTTTCCAATTCATTTTCGATAAACTGGAATCCGATACAATAACAGTTACTGAAGTTTGGAAACAATTTAATATCTTGAACTGTGTAGATCATGTTGCGTTAGCAATTGCCGAGATAAAATCACAAACTTTAAATGCATGTTGGAAAGCTGCCTTGGCCTGAATGCGTATCAAAGAGAAATGAATCAAATAGAACAACAATAGTAACATCAGATATATTTCAATTGCTAAGGAAATAGGTGGGGAAGGTTTTGATGATTTTGGCGAGCATGATATAGAAGAATTGCTTGTGGACGAAGCCCTAAATGATGATGATATTTTGGAAAGTATGGTAGATACTACTAAAGATTTCGAAACAGTGTGTGTAGATAGCGAACTGGAAGATGTTACTCCACTGGACGAAAAATTACTTCGGGAAGGCCTTCAACTTTCCGGTAAATTGTAAATTTTTTTTATTCAAAATGATAATGATGTAGAACGCGCCTTAAAATTCCAACGTGATCTGAAATTTTGTATGTCTGGCTACAGAGAACTCTACAAAGAACTAGTCAAGCCATCACAGCGTTTGATTACTGACTACCATGTCAAAGAAAAAAAATCACTGAAGTTCCTAAAGAAGCATTACCATGTAGATCTGATGACGTAATTTTATCTTCAAGTGATGAAAGTGATCTTGCACCAATCCACAAACGGGTTCGCACATTATCAGACAGCGAATAATGATGAAAACATTCTTAATATGATTTTAAATAAAGTTTTGTTTATGTTTTTTTTTTTTTTTTTACATATTAAGTTTTGTTTTTGTTATTAACACACATATGTGCCATTTATTAAAATATGATGAGAAAAAAATTAAATCTTATTATTTATAAATCTTTTTTTATGCGATTTCTGGTGCATTTTAAAACATTATTTAGGTTTTATGCGATTTTTTAAATAAATGGAACGTATCCATCATTTTACATATAAATGTATGTCTTTTTTTGTGCGATTTTTTTTTTATGCGGATTCCCCTGGAACGCATCTACCGCATAAAAAAAGAACCAAGTGTATACATTACATATAAATAGAAATATATACAATAAATAATATTTACAATCGGTATTTTATAGATACGGTCTTGTACATCTGCTGTATGTTTCTATAAATAGGGTTTGGGAATTATCTGGCTAGATCAATGTTTCGACATCATTTATTTTTTCTTTTTTTCTTTTTCATTTTTCATTGGTTCCTTGAGATTATAGAGAACC